>CAUYLG010055336.1:0-16922 GCA_963573385.1 Cacajao melanocephalus | reverse complement strand
GACTACCAATGGCAACTTGCCAAGTCCAGGTCCAGTCTCTCTATGACCAATGCAGTTGCCCATGCTTTGTTTCCCCACTGACCAATCTACTGCCCTCACCCCCTATAAAACCCCATGCCCAGAACGGCCGGGCGCGACTTCTCTGACCTCTCTCTCTTTCTCTCTCTCTCCCTCCCCCGGGGCCACAGAACCTCGCCCAGGAGCTGAATAAACTGGAATTTAATTTGTCTCGTGCTGGCCTCAGTTTCCTCATTTTAAACTCGGCAATATCCTTACAAGAATAACCTTACGTTTTCTATCTTAATATCTTGTTTATTCCTAATCAGCTACAACTTATATAATGTTTTTACAGTCAATTTTTGTACCATAGCCTAAAAAAAGTCTTATTTTATTATTTTGGTTTAGTTACTCACTTAGTAACAAATGAGCCCTACCTCAGGGCCTTCAAACTAAACTAACAAACACACTACTTTATATAACTCATTCTGAGGCTATTATAGCACCATACAGGCTATTATTTTAAACGTGCCTATCTGCATATGCTCTTGTCCATTATTTATACCTATCAATATGATGGAGTCTTAAGCAATTAAATTAATTACATTTGTTCACTGATACGGTTCATGAAGGTGAATGCAACCAAATACCCCCAAACACCCCAAACTATCTTTCTTCCTACTTACTATAATTAGATGTTAATTCCAGTGATACAAACAGTAATGTGGATGGCCTACTGCACTCAGATATTTCTGCTAGAGATGAAAAATAACATACAATGCCAAATTTCCTAAGGACTACTAACTACCCACACTTTCTAAATATGGAGACCTACAGTGCTTTGCATAGAATTTAACTACATTGGTCCTTAATCTGTTCAAGACAAATTCAAGCATTTTACAGAAATTTTGAAGCATTTCCAAATCCTTTCCAACAACTGTCCATTGACTATACAGATATTCTCTATGTAAATACTGAGTCACTTCAAATTAATCTTTTACTAGTTTTTCTGGTAAGATCCTCAATGAATACATGTTGATTGTCTACCATGTGTTCAGTCATGTTACTTAGTCATGTTTAGTTTAAAAACCAAAGACCAAAGTAGGAAGGCTAGATGCAGTGGAGAGAAAATGGGGCTTAAGGCATGTGTTATTTCCCTATTGCTGATGAAATAAATTACAACAAACTTAGTGGCTTAAAATACCACAAACTTATTCTCTTACAGTTCTGGAGGGCAGAAACCTAAACTCAAGTCTAAAATCGAGGTGTCAACAAGGATGGTTCCTTTGGAAAAGAAACTGTTCCCTTACATTTTTCAGTTTGTGGAGGCCTTCTCTGCATTCCTTGGCTCATGGCCCCTTCCTCGCATGACTCCAACCTCTTGTTTCCGTCATCACATCGCCTGCTACTGACTCTGATCTTCCTACTTTGGTCTTAAAAGGCCCCTTTTTGATCACCTTGAGTCCACCTGAACATTCTGAAATAACCTTTCCATATTAAAATCCTTCACCTTAATCACATCAGCAAAATCCTTTTTATCACATAAGGTAATATTCACAGGGATTAATAATCCAGGGATGAGGACAATGTTGAGGAGCCCACCACAGGGCATATCATTTTTTAAAGATACAACTAATATCAAACACCCTACTTGATAAGATCAGTGGTCTAGCCACAAAAAAATTACTTTATCCTAAGCCCCAACAAAGAACACCTCCTTGCCTGTAACTAGACCAAAGGTTAGGAGTAGAAGGCAACACAACTTTTTCCAGCTGCTAATTCACCCTAAGTTTCAACTACTATCTTCTCCATCTTCCCTTAGTTTTTAATTTACAGCAATTAGACTGGGACCAGTGAAAAGAGAATGGTCTTAGTGACTCATGCCAGTTACATCGTTAGCAGAGTTTGGCTATCCTGGAATTGCTATTTGGCAATTGCCATTTGGCATTTGCCATTTGGCATTCCTTTCATCAGTTGTACAGATGGTGTCAGACCACACGAAGTTTTTAAAGCTCACTTTCTTTGGGGTTAAAGAGGCTATCCAATCAATAAAATAACTTCCTTCATTACTGGTGTACCATTTCTATATCATTAGTTGCTGGAAGACAGGACCAGTAGTTCTCTACAAACTGTTAAAAAGGATATGACAATAAATCAAGTCTAGGATTGCATAATTATTTCCTTTATCCTATGTCTTTGTATATCTTTCTTCTAACTTTATTACCATCCTTCTGACATTCTATGTCCTAGAGGTTTATCCTTTCTTGTAGTAGAATCTCAGACTTAGATACATTCTGGTAACTTCATATTCTCAAATTGGAAGAAAAGTTTTGTAGACATGCTTTTCAAAAAAAAAAGTCAGGTTGAGCTTAATGGCTCATGCCTGTAATCCCAGCACTTAGGGAGGCCAAGGCAGGGAGACCACTTGAGGCCAGGAGTTTGAGACCAGCCTGGCCAACGTGCCGAAACCCCGTCTCTACCAAAAATACAAAAATACAAAAATTTGCCAGGCATGGTGGCACACACCTGTAATCCCAATTACTCATGAGGCTGAGGCACAAGGATCACTTGAACTGGGGAGACAAAGGTTACAGTGAGCCAAGATCGCACCACTGCCCTCCAGCCTGGGTGACAGAGGGAGATTCTGTCTCAAAAAAAAAAAAAAAAAATCTAAGTCAGATAGCAAGCTACCTTACTTGTAATCATTGAATAGAAATTGTAGATCAACTAAAATATATTGCACTTTCTACATTACAAAATAAGTTATTCAAGTAGTGATTATATCTAAACCTTTCTCTGTGCACTCTAATAGTGGTTTGTGCCATGCTAAAAATTTCCTCTGGTGGCATTCAACTATAATATTCTAGTAGGTGACACCTCTAACCATATTTTTTCAACATCCAGTTAAATATCTATCTCACTCCACTCATAATATCTCTCATTAAATTTTGTCATTCTATATATCTGTAATACTTCATTAACTACTGTTAATAAACTATTTCAAGAACATAAAGAAAACTGAGTTATATGGCAATGAAATAATATTATAGGAATCATTATCCAGTGACTAGAAGACTCAAAGTAAATACATTCCCATTTCTTTTCTACCATTGCCAATTCGGCTTTAATAAGACATTTAATTCTTATGAGACTAGGTATCTTCATCTGCAAAATGAAATAGTACTAACCTGACAAAGGTGTCATGAAAATATATGAAAGTCCACATACGGATTGAAATTTAGATCACTATTATTAGAAAAATGTTAATGGATTGACAGAGTCTATTCCTTTGGGGTCTGGACCCCAGCTCGTATGGATTCTCATTACTCCTTTCTTTTCCAAATATAGTTCCCTTGCAATATTATGTGAAACCTGGTCTCTCATTTTCCTCGAATTCATAGCATTCTGCATAATTAAATCCCGTGCACCCAAGATGTAAGACTTTTTCCACTTTATAGCTCCCTATAAACGTCCTACTTAACATTCAACAGCCTGGATTATTTTTTAGATGATTGTTACTACCTGTCTTCAAAATTTCATTTTATCATTTAAAGGCAGTAGACAAGGGAAACCGATCAATGGTAGGTTCGATGATTCTATTTCCCCTGAAATAATATTCTTCATTCTTGGAATGTTTACTGATAAGTTCAATAAATAAGTGACTTGTCAAAATAAATTGATATTCATTATACACTATGACAATTACTATTTCATTTTACAGTCAGAGTTAGTTGAAAGTAGATCTGAAGAAAACTAGCATTTGCCAGTACTGTCATCTCCCTGAAATGCAAACATTTATACCCATGTTCAAGATGTGTACTATATTCTTACCTAAAATACATAACTTTAATTTTATGTTGTTATCTCAAATATCCTTTCCTAAAGCCCAATCCAATGATGGCTTAATGTACAGATTTTTAGTTAACGTACTAGCTTGGTTAGTATAGGATTTTATAGTAGAAAGATCATCAGTTTGGTGTCAGAGGATTCCTGGCTCTGAATTGACTGTTAATATGGGCAATTTCCCTAATTTCCCTGAGCTTCAGTTTTCTCAACTGTAAAAAAGTACTAGCAATAGCTGACTTGTAAGGTTGTTGTGAGGACAAAATTGAGCAATGAATGGGAAGTCTCAACCACAGTGTCTGAGCATTAATGATGCTCAATAAACAGAAATTATTATTATAACTTAAAACCCTATACAAAGATGACAGGCTTCTTTTTTTCCGAGAACTTTACAGATTTTCATTTCACTATAATAGCTATGTCTATGTTTAGGTATAGACACAGTAATGAATACAATGTAATAAACCAGATTTTTAAACTAAATAACGTTAGAAAGTTACATTTATTTGGTACCTGCTATATATGAATCATGTATAAGAGAAGGCTACATAATACCTATATTTAATAAATGTCACTCTAGATAATTTATTAGAACTGAGAAAATGAGTGAACTTCAAAAGCATCTACAAAAAAAGACAGAAATTAATCACTACCAGCAAACTGATATTAACTGAGGACAAGATTCTAGAGAACTGAGTATGCCAGAAGATAAAGCATGTATAGGGTAAGGAATCAGGCCCTTTAGCAAACTAAAAGGCATGTTATTCTCCTGCCTCAACCTCTTAAACTAATTACCTAAGAAATTATAGCCTGAAGTTACACCCTGTCCTGTCTCATTAAGATTCCCTACCCCTACATGAAGTAAATAAAGGACTGGTGAAAAGCAAAAGTAACAGGAATAAGAGAACGGAGAAAAGCTATTGACTCTGCTGCCCTATATGCTGAAGAAACTGAGAATCTTGCCTACAGGAAGGCATATAATTTTGCCACTGGATCATTTATAAGATTTGACGTATAGCAAGTTACCATATATGCATGACAACCTTAGGTTTTTCAAAAGATCGCTCACCATTCCCTATTACTGAAGAGAAAAAGAAAACAGGAGCAGGTTTATCTTCCATACTTCCTGTTCCTCTAAGTCCTTTTGAGGACTTAAAAGTTCAACAGTGTAATTTGGAAATGATACCATAACCCCACCTATAAGGCAACTACAGATGATATATTTCTCTGTTTTTTTTTCAATTCTCAGAGAAGGTAAGCCTCTTGCATAATAGGTTACCCCTACAATATATATACTTCATATAATAGGAAGCAATCCCCTATATGATGGATAATCAGATGGTTTTATGTATCCCTTATTCTAGCCCTTGAATAAAGAAAAAAATGATTCAAATTATTGTCCAACCTTCTTGATAACACTTATAAAACATGTAATTGTTCCATGTTGTGTATAAAAATCAGTCTCCTGTAACACTCAGATTCTATAGTGGTGTCTTAAAAGCTCAAGTGGTGTTGGTAGCACTTGATGATGTAACTGAATCAGAGATCTGGGGATTATCTCAACCAATTAACACAGATCTTTTAAACTGTATTGTGTAAATAATAAATAAAAAATATGTATTTTACTATCATAAAGTAACAAAAATTAGTTTGTATATCAAGTTTTATTACCATGTACAAATGACATGTTGTGGAAAACTTACTGAAAGCCAGAGTTTATAAAATTGGTTACCACTGTTCCCAAATATTCAAACTATACTTTGGCTCCTTTAAAAACAAAAGGATGTCTCCTGTAATCCCAGCACTTTGGGAGGCCAAGGTAGGCAGATCACTTGAGACCAACAGTTGAAGACCAGCCCAGCCAACATGGTGAAACCCCGTCTCTACCAAAAAATACAAAAATTAGCCAGGCATGGTGGCATGCACCTGTAATTCCAGCTACTTGGGAGGCTGAGGCACGAGAATCGCTTGAACATGGGAGGCAGAAGTTGCAGTGAGCCAAGATCATGCCACTGCACTCCAGCCTGGACAACAAAGTAAGAATCCATTTAAAAAAAAGCAGAAGACAAGAAATAACCAAGATCAGAACAGAACAGAAGGAGATAAAGACATGAAAACCCTTTCAAAAAATCAATGAGTCCAGGAGTTTGTTTTTTGAAAAGATTAACAAAATAGATAGACCACTAGCCAGACTACTAAAGAAGAAAAGAAAGAAGAATCAAATAGACATAATAAAAAAATGATAAAGGGGATATCACCACTGATCCCACAGAAATGCAAACTACCATCAGAGAACACTGTAAACACCTCTATGCAAATAAACTAGAAAATCTAAAAGAAATGGATAAATTCCTGGACACATACACCCTCCCAAGACTAAACCAGGAATAAGTCAAATCCCTGAACAGACCAATAACAAGTTCTGAAATTGAGGCAGTAATTAATAGCCTACCAACCAAATAAAGCCCCATGACCAGACAGACTCACAGCCGATTTCTACCTGAGGTATAAAGAGGAGCTGGTATCATTCTTTCTGAAACTATTCCAAACAATAGAAAATGAGGTACTCCACACTAATTCATTTTATGAGGCCAGCATCATCCTGATACCAAAACTTGGCAGAGACCCAACAAAAAAAGAAAATTTCAGAATTACCTTAGAGAAATGGAAATCAAAACCACAATATCCCTGATAAACATCGATGCAAAAATCCTCAGTAAAGTACTGCCAAACCGAATCCAGCAGCACATCCAAAATTTTTCTCCACCATGATCAAATCGGCTTTATCCCTGGGATGCAAGGCTGGTTCAACATATGCAAAACAATAAATGCAATCCATCACGTAAACAGAACCAATGACAAAAACCACATTATTATTTCAATAGATGCAGAAAAGGCCTTCAATAAAATTCAACAGCCTTCGTGCTAAAAACTCTCAATAGACTAGATATTGATGGGACATATCTCAAAATGATAAGAGCTATTTATGACAAACTCACAGTCAATATACTGAATGGGCAAAATCTGGAAGCATTCCCTTTGAAAATGGGCACAAGACAAGGATGCCCTCTCTCACCACTCCTATTTAACATAATATTGGTAGTTCTGGCAACGGTATTCAGGCAAGAGAAAGAAATAAAGGGTACTTTAATAGGAAGAGAAGAAGTCAAATTGTCTCTGTTTGCAGACAACATGATTGCATATTTAAAAACCCCATTGTCTCCGCCCCATATCTCTTAAAGCTGATAAGCAATTCCAGCAAAGTCTCGGGATACAAAATCAATGTGCAAAAATCACAGGCATTCCTATACACCAATAATAGACAAACTAAGAGCCAAATCATGACTGAACTCCCATTCACAATTGCTACAAAGAAAATAAAATACCTACAAATAAAACATACAAGAGATGTGATGGACCTCTTCAAGGAGAATTACAAACCACTGCTCAAGGAAATAACAGAGGACACAAACAAATGGAGAAATATTCCATGTTCATGGATAGGAAGAACCAATATTGTGAAAATGGCTATACTGCCCAAAGTAATTTATACATTCAATGCTATCACCATCAAGTTACCATTGATTTTCTTCACAGAATTAGAAAAAGCTACTTTAAATTTGATATGGAACCAAAAAAGAGCCCGTATAGCCAAGACAATCCTAAGCAAAAAGAACAAAGCTGGAGGCATCACACTACCTGACTTCAAACTATACTACAAGGCTACAGTAACCAAAACAGCATGGTACTGGTACCAAAACAGATATGTAGACCAATGGAACAGAACAGAATCCTCAGAAATAATGCCACAACATCTACAACCATCTGATCTTTGACAAACCTGATGAAAACTAGCAATGGGGAAAAGATTTCCTATTTAATGAATGGTGTTGGGAAAACTAGATCACCATACGCAGAAAACTGAAGCTGGACCCCTTCCTTAAACCTTATACAAAAGTTAACTTAAAATGAATTAAAGACTTAGACATAACACCTAAACCCATAAAAACCCTAGAAGAAAACCTAGGCAATACCATTTAGGACATAGGCATGGGCAAAGACTTCATGAAAGCAATGGCAACCAAAGCCAAAATTGACAAATGGGATCTAATTAAACTAAAGAGCTTCTGCACAGCAAAAGAAACTATCATCAGAATGAACAGACAAACTACAGAATGGGAGAACATTTTTGCAATCTATACATCTGACAAAGGGCTAATATCCAGAATCTATAAGGAAATTAAACAAATTTACAAGAAAAAAAATTGCATTGAAAAGTGGGCAAAGGATATAAACAGACACTTCTCAAAAGAAGACATTTATGCAGCCAACAAACATGAATAAAAGCTCATCATCACTGGACCTTAGAGAAATGGAAATCAAAACCACAATGAGATACCATCTCCTGTCAGTTAGATTGGTAATCATTAAAAAATAGGAAAACAACAGACGCTGTAGAAGATGTGGAGAAATAGGAACACTTTTACACTGTTGGTGGGAGGGTAAATTAGTTCAACCATTGTGGAAGACAGGGTGGTGATTCCTCAAGGATCTAGAATCAGAAACACCATCTGACCCAGCAATCCCATTACTGAGTATATACCCAAAGGATTAGAAATCATTCTGCTATAAACATACATGCACATGTATGTTTATTGCAGCACTGTTCACAATAGCAAAGGCTTGGAACCAACCCAAATGCCCATCAATGATAGACTGGATAAAGAAAATGTGACACATATTCACCATAAAATACTATGCAGCCATAAAAAAGGATGAGTTCATGTCCTTTGAAGGGACATGGATGAAGCTGGAAACCGTCATTCTCAGCAAACTCACACAAGAACAGAAAACCAAACAACATATGTTCTCACTCATAAGTGAGAGCTGAACAATGAGAACACATGGACACTGGGAGGGGAACATCATATACCAAGGCCTGTTGGGGGTGGGGTCTAGGAGAGGGATAGCATTAGAAGAAATACCTAATGTAGATGATGGGTTGATGAGTGCAGCAAACCACCATGGCACGTGTGTACCTATGTAACAAACCTGCACATTCTGCACATGTACCACAGAACTGAAAGCATAATAAATATATATGTATATATTTTTTTTAAAAAATGGATGTCTAACAGGTGCATAGCCAGTTCCTTAGGGTTTTTGTTAATCACATGACATGGTGATGCACCACCTTTGGGGAAATGTAGTAATCATGTTAGTTTGACAAAAGAGAGATAAAACTTCATGAGATAGCAATGGAATCATTTCTGAAGAACTCACCCTTCACTTCCAAAGGCTAACTTGGCCCTTCTGAATTCGGTGCAACCATGGAGGCAATGCTCGCTTCACTGTAGAAATCTATAAAAGACTGTCCACAGGAATGCATGTGCCAGAAATTCTCCAGAACAAGGTTCAAAAAGTCAACCTTGGACAGTTCAACATGTTAGACTCATTGGCTTCAATTATCAAAATAAATAGATTAAGCATTTTTTCCAGTGAACACAGAGAGACTGTAGTTTGATGCCTACCCTTAAAAGAGCAAAGCTGTAAAATAAATGCCTGTAACCAGCTGGCATCACTATAGTAAGCATCTGCCACACTTCAATAGAATGGCAACTGGTGGTGATCAGTGGGTCTTCTTAGTGGCCTGAAACAGCACATACAAGAGAATAAGCTAATCTAGAAATACTAAGAGAATGACAGCACTGGTCGCGAGAACTTGAGAACATTTATCTGGTCCAATCCACAAATTTTTGTTTATGTTCTATTTAAGATACATTTCTTGAAATTTTGTTCTCAAATGCCTTGGGAAATGGTTTGCATTATATTTTTTAAAATACCCCAGAGTTTACTGTAAAAATGTTAAGGCACTGAATTCAAATCAATAAGACTATATTAAAAGGACCTGAACATTATGATGGCTAACTCTCACAAATGTACCTATAAGAAAAAATTTTAAGAGGTTTTAAAATACCCACAGTAAACTTATGTTATTTCTATGGCCGGATTTATCATAATTTCTTTCACATTATTATAAGAACCACGTGTGTGTGCGTGTGTGTGTGGGTGTGTATATATATACATATATATATATATGTTTGACGAGGTTGCTAGGGAACATTAATCATGTTGTTTATCATTATTATAGTTACTAGGTATTAATATAATAATTATGTTGGATAAAGACATAATATATGTATTAAATGGAATAATTATGTCCACAACTAAATAGGACTACTGTGCTAAAAACTCTTCACAATCAGTGTCTGGAAGCAGAAGCACAAAATCAAGGCAAGAGCTTGTAAATACATATTTGGAATGACACTTCAGAACTGAATCCTGAATCCCTCAGTAGGGAATATATTTGTTCTGGGGTTTGAATGTCCTGACTTTGATTAATTTCTCAGGAAAAAAGAAAGGACTGCTTTTTGCTAACCAATCCTTTCTTTAAAGGAGTAGTCTGAACAACCTAGTGTATGTTCACCATCGAGGTACAGTCTCATTGCTTTGTCATATATTATCCTGCATGGGTTAACAGAGCAAGCCAGTTCCTTCATTGGGTAAGATAATAAATATCCTACTTTCCTTGAGTTGTTCAAAAATGCAGGAAATTTAACATTTGCCTTGCTAAAAATGTAAAGTTAATATCAAAAAAGTTGTCATCAGAGATAAGGAATTGTATTTCTTGCCAATAGATGACATTTGTCAGGTATGTGGGTAGTATATATTAGCCTTCCCACCTCTTTTTGTATCAAATACATAGATTCATCTACTACACATTACTGTACCTTCAGTGATTTCATTGTCAGCTCCCATTTTCTGCTTCCTGCATTCTTCCCTCTCCTAATTCAAAACCGTCGCTTTAACACATCACTCCTAATTAGATGATTAGTGCTTAGAAGGGCAGGAGATAAGTTCTTTGCATAATTTAATCATAAAAAGAAGGTAAAGATACAGATTTTGCTGTTCGTTTGTACAATTATCTTCTTCAGCCTGGGGGGCTGAGATATTAATGTGATTAAACAGTATTTCTGCAAACAGCCAACTGTGTGTCCCCTATTAAAGTAAGGCTTGAGGCAAATGAAAAATTAATTTTAGAAGACAATCAATTTTATTCTACATGACTGTAATAAATAACAGTCCATCTGCAGACAACTCATTAAGCCTTGGGAGGGTACATGTGTCACAAACTCTAAATGACGCACAAGACTGAATTTTCCACAACAGAACTAGTAATAAATGGCCTACCAGCTGCCATATCAGCCTAGAAAGTCAACATTCAAGAATTTCCTAGAAAATGAAGTGCACACGGTGTCATTCAGTCAACCAGTTAATTTAGTCCTGGTTGCAAAAATTCTGAAAACTGGTGCATTTTATTCTGCAATTTGCTCTTTTTCGTGTGTTATGAATGTACATATATGTGTGTGTTCACATTTATTGGTGTGAGAACTAAATTCAGAAATAAGAGCTAACATTTTATGTTCTTATTATGTATTAAGCACTTTATGTACATGATGCTTATTAATCTTAAAAACCTCATGAGTTACATAGCTAACATTATTCCCATTTTTAGATGAAAAAACTGAGGCTTAGTCATACATCTAGAAAGTATTAATATCAGAACAGCTGTGCCTATCTGAGACAGAACAGTAATTTTCTAGGCTTCTATTTAGGGATATGTTATTCTGACATACCCTTAAAGTATAGCAATAGATTTTCTTAAAATATGAACACTTCCCAGAATAAATACATTTAATTATAATAAATCATAGTCACACTGTCAAACCAACAAACTGAACGCATTTTCAGTACTCACATCCATGTACTATGTTTGGTACTGTGAGTGATAAAATGACACATCAAACTGTTCCTGAAGTTGAAGAATTTACAAGCTAGTTTTGGGAAAGAGAAAACATAAACGTTTTAAATCCTAACAATGTACACAGAAAAAGAGATAGGCTGTCTGCAGATAAAAGTTCACAGAAGCAAGGGATCCACCACGCACTATGAGAGACATCCTCAAAGAGAAAATAAGACTTCAGCTAGATCTTTAAAGATGGTTGTTCTAGCGAAAGCTTGAGTCAGGCAATTACTCCTAGAAAGGAATCACAACCTCACATTTTCTGATAACAGTTTCCTCAGGCAATTACATCAGTGCACTTCCATTCAGTTTTAACAAACCTGCCAATGATTCTTCCTTGAGTAAAATATTCATTGGAAGTTCTAATGTCATCAGATTTGAAATATTAGGAAGAATGAGTACTTTTTTTTTTTTTTTACTTTGCTTTTATATATTAGAGGTTAGGTTCATAGTGCCTAAAACAATTTTTCTACATCACTTTGGACAACATATCCTGATTGAAATAACCCAGTGTTTAGTGCATACATATATCTCTTTTCAATGCCATATAAAGAAGGGAAACAATATTTCTTAAATCTACCACACAAAACTAACATTTTAACAATGGAACTGCCTTTTTTCTCCCTAAACAAGAGTCTAAATAGCAGATGTTACTACATATGGCTTCCCTTGCTATTTTCCAGCTGCAGAAATTAAAATTCACTCAGAATCAGTGACAGGATCTAATGGGAGTCTGCAAATGCTGACCAAACCCTCCTTCCAACTACTCTGTTAAGATGCCAGGTGAATGACTGGACAAGCCTCACCAAAGAAAATTTGTTTCCTAGGTAATTAGCAAGGAATCAGGATTGAGATAGCCAACTTCCTAGCTTTGCTCTGCAATGATTTCACATGAGAACCTGATTTAAAGTTTAACTATTTCTTCATCGCCAAACCTCCAAGGTCACAGAAATCCCGAGTAGTCAAAGACTAGCTGTGAGAAGTGGTGACTACAGCAAGAGCTGTATAATGGCTTCCATGTGAGGTTAAGAATAAATGACTCAGAAAACGCAGGTGTTGCAAATATATACTGATTTGGTTTCTGCCACTTTGAATGCGTTATGAACTATCTATAGGTAAAGGATCATGACCATTTGTAAGTTTTTCACTGTATCTAACAGATTGGTAGTACTCTTTATGAAATAGTGATGTGCTGCAATGGGGTGACTACGGTCAGCAATAATTTATTTTACATTTCAGATTAACTAAAAAAGTGTACTTGAATTATTTGTGACACAAAGAAAGGACATATGCTTGAGGCGATGGATACCCCATTTACTCTGATGAGATTATTATCCATTTTATGCCTGTATCATAATAGCTCATGTACTCCATTTCACACCTAATATGCACACAACACACAAAATAAAAAACAAAAATTTTAAAATGGTAATTCTCTGAAACAAGAGTGAGAACTTAATGTACTCTTCCTGAATACATGACGTACTAATAAGATCAACAAACATACCAATAACGTTGGCAGTATGAAACCAGTTTATGATCAAACAAAGAACAATCTTCCATTGTAACATAATGTTAACACTAAAATGATGTAAAACAAATATATTTCAAATATTTGGAAAATGTTATTTTCACAATATTCTTCAGACAGCTTCACTGAAGCACAGCATGCCCATGACAAATCAGAGATTATTAACATAAATATTCAAACTTATATATTACGGTGAATGTAGATTAGTTGTAAAACAATACCTTCAGTCAAGTTCTCAGAGTTCTTAATTCCAACAATTTTAATTTTTAAATTTTAGAAATTAAGAATCGCTTTTTAACAATGCAAAATTGGGTAGTATTATTATATGTAGTATGAAAGTTTCGACACATTGACTCCTCTCTTAATCCTTAACAATTTCAATAAACAATGCACACGTGGATGATACTACCAACACTCTAGCCTTTCAGTTTCTTGATCTCCTCTCCTCCAAAGGTCTTGTCCTCTGCACTTCACTCAAGCCCATATCCTAACCTTTGTAATTACCAATACCTGTAACTCTTCCGTATTCTCAATTTGGTGCATCTTACTCTCCGACCACCACTATCTCTTTATTCACTCCTAGTACTCTAACGCCAACAATTCTTTGACCTCTTCTTGGAATTCACAATTCATTGAAAATACCATCCTTTCACTGCTTCTCAGCTCCTGGATATCTTCTTTCCACCTAAATAGTTTAAAATGTATTCTCATTCACTAAATCACCTTTGCATAAACCCTGAATTCTTTTGCCCCTTTTGCTTTGTTATACTCATATTGCTTAGCAAAACCACAATTCTCATTAAATCCTATTATTTGCCTACTTTGCACCCGTACTGACACAGCTTTACGTGGTGAAAATAAAACACACAATCACATTAACCATTTTGAATTTATGACCACTACCTTAATGGGCACTTAATGTTGCCTGGCAATCATACTAAACTTCTTGTAATAGTTTACTCTAATACTTACCCAGATAGCTATTTCACAGCAATACCTCCTTTCCAGTGCTCATTTTGAAATGATGACCTTGTTGCCCACTTCCCTGGGAAAACTGAAACAATTAGAAGAGGACTTTCACGGAGACCCAATACTGTGTCAACTAGAATCTCCATCTACATACTCTGCCTTCCCACCTGTTCATGTAGATGCACTAATCTTGCTTCTGTCTAAAGGAGGATACTTCTACTTGTACATCAGATTCCAATCACTCTTTCCTACTCAAGAATATCATTTCAGCAATATTCTTCTTTCATACATTAATTTTATTTTTACTTGATTATTCCTAATGGCATATGGCTGGTGTGTCTTCCATCGTAAAAAAAAATAACCTCATGACCCACTTCTTTCACATCCACTGTTTTCAAGCTACTTCCTGCCAACACTAAGTTATTTGCTATCTTTGCAGCAAATCCCTGGAAAGAGTTGTTGATACTCCACTTCCTCTCTTATTCTTTCTTAAACACATGCCACTCAAACTTTTCATTCCCACCTCTCCACTGAAATTTTTCTCATCAAGTTTACCAGTGACTTATTGCTACATCCAATGGCCAAGTCTCATGTGACTTTTTAGCAGCATTTGACGTAGTTGATCATTCCCTCATTGTTGATACACTGTTTTAGACTGAATAGCTTTCAGAACGTGATTCTCAGTTTTCCTCTTATCTCACTGGCTGTTCTTTGTCAGGCTCTTTGCTGATTCCTCCTCTTCTCTCTGATCTCTTTATGCCAGTGTGACTCAGGACTCAGTCCCGGAAAGTCTACTCTTTTCTATTTTCAGTCCCAAGCATATATCTCCTGTCCAGACATCTATCCCAAACAATGAACCTGTATATCTAATGCCCACTCTACATCTCTGCTTAAAGAGGTAATAGATACTGGGCATGGTACCTGTAATCCCAGTGCTTTGGAGGCTGAGGTGGGAGAATCACTTGAGGCCAGGAGTTCAAGACCAGCCTGGGCAACATAGCAAGACCCCCTTCTCTACAAAAATAATTAAAAATAATTAACTGGGCAAGGTGTCATGTACCTGTAGTCCCGGCTGCTCAGAGGACTGAGGCAGGAGTATAACTTGAGCCCAAGAGTTCGAGGCTCCAAGGAGCTATGATCGATCTTGCCACTGCACTCCAGCCTGGGCAACACAGCAAGACCTTGTCTCTAAAAAGAAAAGGAATCGAAGAAAGCTCTTCAAACATGCTTGTAATTGATATCAAAGAGTTTGCATACTGATCCCATAGAGACCACATTTATCTTCACACCTTATCACAGAAGTTTCTTAGTTCAATATTTATTCTACAAATGTTTGCTGATCATCAACTCTGGGCGAAAGACTCTGTCCTATGGAGAATACAAAGATCATCAACCATAGTATCTGACATCAAAAATATTACAATCAAAAAAGGGAGATTTCTAAAAATAGGCTGGGCATGTGGCTAACACCTGTGATCCCGCCACTTTGGGAGGTGAAGGCAGGAGGATTGCTTGAGGCCAGAAGTTCAAGAACAGCCTGGGCAACATAGTGAGGCTTGGGTCTCTAAAAAAAAAATTATTTAAAATTAGCTGGCCATGGTGATGTTTGCCTGTAGTCCCAGCTACTCAGGAGGCTGTGGCAGGTGGATCACTTGAGCCCAGGAATTAAAGGCTACAGTTAGTGATGATCATGCCACTGCACTTCAGCCTGGATGGCAGAGCGAGACCCTGCCCCTAAAATAAATAAATAAACAAACAAACAACAAATAAAAAACAACTGGACTCTTGAACTCTGCCCCCCCACCTGCTCTACCTCCAGCTTTCCCCGCCCCCACCCCAATGAAGGAGAAACTTCAGCCTCTCAGTTGCATACGCCAAATTCCTGGAGTTGTTCGTGGCTCTTCTTTCTCTCACACCCAGCATCTAATCCATCATGGAGTGCTGTTGGTTCTACCTTCAAAACCTATCTAGACTCTGACCAATAGTTATTACTTCTACTTTACCACTGTGTCTAAGCCATCGACATCTATCATGGTTCATTGCAACAGCATCCTGACTGCTTCTATCTTTGCCTTATAAGAGCCTATTTTCAACCTCGCCAGAGCGATCCTTTTAAAAATCTAAGTCAGATCCTCATACTCCTCCTTAAAACACTGCAATCATCCATTTCATTCAAAAAAAAAAAAAAAAACTGTTTTCAAACTGACCTAAAAGGTCCCACGTGGCTGACTCCCCAACATTACCATTATGATCTCTTTCCTACTCCATTAGGAACACTCTCCCCTCTTTCACTCTTGCAGCCTTCTTAACATTCCTCAAACCTGCCAGGTATGCTCCTGGCTTCTGGTCCAAATGTTTCCTTAGTCTGAGACACTTTCCCCAGATTCTACTTGCCTAACTCGTCTCCCTTTCAAGACTGTGAACAAATCTCACATACTTAATGAGGCCTACAATGCCCACCCTATTTAAAACTGCAACTAATTCCAATCCTCCCATACCCTTACTTTGCTCTACTTGCTCTATTTTTTCATAACACTTTCCACTTTCTAACATGTAATATAACCTCCTACTTTGGTATGTATATTGTTTATTGTCTTCCCACATCCGCAATACTATACACTAGAATATAATCTTTTTTTCAAGGGAAGAGATCTTTGTGTGTTTCTTTTATATATGTATATACATATAGAAAATATATATGATTTTATATACATAATA
>CAUYLG010055334.1:0-35558 GCA_963573385.1 Cacajao melanocephalus | reverse complement strand
CCTCAAAAAATTAAAACTTGAACTACATATGATCCAGCAATCCCACTTCTGAGGTATCCAAAATAATTGAAGTCAGGATCTTGAAGAGATATTTGCACTCCCATGTTGACTGCAGAATTATTCACTCAAAATAGCCAGGAGGTGAAAACAAACTAATGTCCTTTGTTGGATGAATGGATAAAGAAAATCTTACCACTATATACATACAGTGGAATATTATTCAGCCATAAAAAGATGAAAAGGGGTCTTTTGACCCCTTGAAGGTGAACTAAAGGTTAAAAACCCTTGTTTTAAAGGATAGGAAAATAAACAATATCTTTGATGTAATGGATCTTACTAATTCTACCAGCAAGTGGGAAATTACTGGCAGAAGTTACAGAAATCTTGAGAGATAACTATGCTCCCTCTGTGTGTGTGTGTGTGTGTGTGTGTGTGTGTGTGTGTGTGTGTGTACATATAATTGAGGTTAAATTTATATAACATGAAATTAACCATAAACTATTTTAAAGTGTACAATTCAGTGGCATTTACCACATTCATAATGTACAACCATCATTTCTGATATGTTTTGGATATAGTTTATTTGTCGTCACCAAAACCTGTGTTGAAATTTGATCCCCAGTGTGGTGGATTGGGGAGGTGGGGTCTAGTGGGAAGTGTTTGGGTCATGGGGGTGAATCCTTCAGGAATTGCTTGGTGTCCTTTTTGTAGTAATGAGTTTGCGCTCTCATGAGACTAGATTAGTTCTCTAGGAATTGATTAGTTCCTTCAAGAGAGAGTTGTTAAAAAGCAAGATTCTCCTTGTTTAGTCCCTCTTGGCATGTGTCTGTTTTCCTTTTGACCTTCTCTGCCATGTTATCATGCAGGACAAAAGCATTCATGGGAAGCCAGGGCCATATCCTTGAACTTCCCAGCCTGCAGGTCCCTGAGCTAAATTAACCTATTCTCTTTATAAATTACCCAGTCTCAGGTATTCTGTTACAGTAACTCAGAACAGACAACTTCTATCTATTCCTAAGAAATTTTCATCACAAAAGTAAATCCTGTGTTCATTAGGCAGTGCCTTCTTATTCCTTCTTCCCCTGCCCCTGGCAACCACTAATGTGCTTTCTGTCTCCATGAAGGTACCTGTACTGAATATTTTATATAAAGGGAATTATACAATATGTGAGCTTTTATCTAGCTTCTTTCAGTTAGCATGATGCTTTTGAGGCTTATCCATGTTGTATCATGTATCAGTACTTCATTCCTTTATATGGCTGAATAATATTCCATTATACAGATATACCACATTTTGTTTATTCACTCATTAGCTGATGAACATCTGGCTTGTTTTCACCTTTTAGTTATTGTGAATAGTACTGCTATAAACATTTTGTAAAAGTATTTGCTTGAATAACTGTTTTCAGTTACTTCGGGTATATACAGAGAAGTTGAATTGCAGACTCATTTGGTAATTCCATGTTTAGCCTTTTGAGGAACTACCACATTGTTTTCCACATCAGCTGCACCATTTTACATTCCTACTAGCAATGAACAAAGGTTCTAATTTTACCACATCCTTATAACACTTGCTATTTTCATTTTAAAAAAAAATTTACGTTCTGGGATACATGCACAGGATGCACAGGTTTGTTAAATAGGTAAACGTGTGCCATGGTGGTTTGCTGCATCTATCAACCCATCATCTAGGTAGTAAGCCCCAAATGCATTAGCTAATTATCCTGATGTGCTTTATCACCCTGCACCCCCCCAACACCGACAGGCCCCAGTGTATGTTGTTCCCCTCCCTGTGCCCATGTGTTCTCATTGTTTAGCTCCCACGTTTAAGTGAGAACATGCAGGGTTTGATTTTCTGTTCCTGTGTTAGTTTGCTGAGGATAATGGCTTCCAACTCCATCCATGATCTCATCACAAAAAACATGATCTCATTCCTTTTATGGCTGCATAGTATTCCATGATGTATATGTACCACATTTTCTTTATCCGGTCTATCACGGATGGGCATTTGAGTTGATTCCATGTCTTTGCTATTGTGAATAGTGCTGCAGTGAACATACATGTGCATGTGTCTTTATAATAGAATGATTTACGTTCCTTTGGATATATACCCAGTAATAGGATTGCTGGGTCAAATGGTATTTCTGGTTCTAGGTCTTTGAGGATTGCCACTCTGTTTTCCACAATGGTTGAACTAATTTACACTCCCACCAACAGTGTAAAAGCGTTCCTATTTCTCCACAGCCTCACCAGCATCTGTTGTTTCTTGAAGCTTTAATAATTGCCATTCTGACTGGCATGAGATGGTATCTCATTGTGGTTTTGATTTGCATATCTCTAATGATCAGTGATGTTGAGGTTTTTTTCATGTTTATTGGTCACATAAATGTCTTCTTTTGAGAAATGTCTGTTCATGTCTTTGGCTCACTTTTTAACGGGATGTTTTTTTCTTGTAAATTTGTTTAAGTTCCTTGTAGATTCTGGATCTTGGACTTCTATCAGATGGATAGATTGCAAAAATTTTCTCCCATTCTGTAGGTTGTCTCTTCACTCTAATGGTAGTTTCTTTGGCTGTGCAGAAGCTCCTTAGTTTAATTAGATCCCATTTCTCAATTTTTGCTTTTGTTGCAATTGCTTTTGATGTTTTTGTCATGAAATCTTTGCCCATGCCTATGTCCTAAATGGTATTGCCTAGATTTTCTTCTAGGGTTTTTATAGTTTTGGGTTTTACATTTAAGTCTTTAAACCATCTTGAGTTAATTTTTGTATAAGGTGTACAATTTCCATTTTCTGCATATGGCTAGCTAGTTTTTCTAGCACCATTTATTAGTTAGGGAATCCTTCCTCCATTGCTTTTGTCAGGTTTGTCAAAGATCAGATGGTTGTAGGTGTGTGGTCTTATTTCTGAGATCTCTATTTTGTTCCATTGGTCTATGTGTCTGGTTTTGCACCAGTGCTATGCTGTTTTGGTTACTGTAGCCTTGTAGTATTCTCTGAAGTTGGGTAGCATGATGTCTCCGGCTCTTTTTTGGTTCCATATGAATTTTAAAGTAGTTCTTTCCAATTCTGTGAAGCATGTCAATGGTAGTTTACAGAGAAGAGCATTGAAACTACGAAATTACTTTGGGCAATATGGCCATTTTCACAATATTGATTCTTCCTATCCATGAGCATGGAATGTTTTTCCATTTGTTTGTGTCCTCTCTTATTTCCTTGAGCAGTGGCTTGAAGCTCTCCTTGAAGAGCTCCTTCACTTCCCTTGTTGGCCATATTCCTAGGTATTTTCTTCTCTTTGTAGCAATTAACACTTGCTAACTTTTAAAAATTATGGCCAAATTTGTGGGCATGAAGTGGTGTCACATTGGGTTTTGATAGATGACTAACATATTGAGCATCTTTTCTTATGCTTGTTGGCTTTTTGTACATCTTTAGTGAAATGTCTAAAGTCCTCTGCCCATTTTCAAATGGGGTTTTTTGTTGAGTTGTAGGAAATATTTATATATTCTGGATACTAGACCTTTATTACATATACAATTAAACATGGTTTGCAAATATTTTCTTCCATTTTGTGAGTAGTCTTTTCATTCTCTTGTAGTGTCCTTTGATGCACAAAATTTTGACAAAATGCAACGTGTCTTTGTTTGTGCTTCTGGTGTCATGTCTAAGAAACTGTTTCTATATCTAAGGTCATGAAGATTTACCTTTGTTTTCTTCTAAGAGTTTTCTAGTTTTAGCTCTTTATTTGGGTCTTTGATCCACTTTGAGTGAATTTCTATATGTGGGTAAAGGTCCAACACTGTTATTTTGCATGTGGCTATCCAGTTCTCCCAGCACCAATTTTTGAAACAACTGAATGTGCTTTTTAAGGACATAACAGGACAAGAGTATGTCCCTAGATCAGAGGTTACCACATTTTCTTAGTTCATAATGCCCTCAATGTCTCAGTAATTTTTTCATGGTGCTCCGAGGCCAAAAGAAATAACAGTTTCATGTAATATAAATAGTTAAGGTCAAACAACTTAAGAAATATTTATGCTCTAACAACTTAGTCATTTTTTTGAAAAAAAATTACACATTAATTGAAAGAAAATGTGTTTATTTCATTTTTAAATAACCAACAATTACTAAGTGTACATGTTTGGCACTGTACAACTTCTCAAACTCTGGACTCAGATAGGACACTGCCACCTTCATTTCCTGCTCTACATTGATTTTCACATGACACTTGCTTTTTATGACAGCAATCCGAAAACCCAACTGTGCAAAGATATGTCAACAAAAGGAATAGAATGTGATCTAATGCTGAAATTGTAAACCATCTTGAGCCAGTAGTTCTTACCATGTCTGACAGATGTTGGTATCCCATCCCTGTATTTTCCTCTGAACTCTGCTGTAGTGTCCAGGGCATCTCAGCACACAGTTTTGGAGCCATGGTCCCATTCTTAAGGAAAACTGATTTTAAAGCATAAAAGGGCAAAAAAAAAGGCATAGTTCTATGACATGAAGCTCTAAAAAGGAAGGCTTCTTAAGAATGTTGAAAACTCTAAGAAATGCAGTTGTTCAGACCCTGATGCAGAAGAATAAAGGGGAGTTGACAAAGAAACCCTGGTGAGCCCAGACTTGAAAACACGTACAAATCATAGAAAGTCGTGGCAAAGGGAGACATAATATTAAATACAAGCTAAGAGGGTGGCACAGACAGGTTATGGCAGGACTGGAAAAGCTAACATCCCCAATGAGGCAAGTCTGGCAAAAAGTATAGAAGATCGCTAAAAGGGAATTTAACTTTTAGAACTAGGAGGAATTTTTGGAGCAAGATATGAGTAAACCTGATAGTTGGGCTGTTGTCATGTTTCTCAAGATCAGAGAGAAATAAGAACTTCTAATCGTTTCTGTCTCCCTTGTCAAGGAGAATGATGTTCAGACTGAAGAGGTTCATTTTACAGGAGCATGAAGGCATGTACCAATCAAGAGAGTCTAGGTGCCAGGTGCAGTGGCTCACGCCTGTAAGCCCAGCACTTTGGGAGGCTGAGGCAGGTGGATCATGAGGTCAAGAGTTCAAGACCAGCCTGAACAACATGGTCCAACCCATCTCTACTAAAAATACAAAAATTAGCTGGGCCTGGTGGCGGACACACGTAGTCCCAGCTACTCGGGAGGCTGAGGTAGGAGAATCGCTTGAACCAGGAGGCAGAGGTTACAGTGAGCTGAGATCGCACCACTGCACTCCAGCCTGGGTGACAGAGCGAGACTTTTTCTCAAAAGGAAAAATACAAAAAACAAAAAACAAGAGAGCCTAGGTATGCTGTAGTAACAGTGCCAGAACATCAGTGGCTTAAACAACAAGAGTTTACTTCTCACTCATGTGAAATCCTTTACGGGTCCCATCACTGCTCTAGTATGCTGTCCTTTGCATGGTGGCTCAACATTCCAGGTTTCTTTGATCTGTGGCCTTGCTGCATTAACATGGTCTCCCATGCAAGGGATGAGGGGCTCTGAGAATCTCACAGAACTCATGAATGATTCCACACCGAAGTGATATTCTTCATGTCCTCTCACATTTCACTGGCCTAAGCAAGTCATGTGGTCACTTGACTTGGAGGGGTTAGGGAGGGGCAGTCTTCATAAGCATTTGGAAGAAGAGGAAACCTGGAAAAATCACAAGTAGCAGTAGTGTCTGCCATAAGGTATCTCCATTTCTGCCTCTTTTTTCAAGTCTGCTACAAACCTACATTTCCTGATGCTTGGAACAAGTTTTTAGGTAATGTACAATGCAAAGATACAGTAAACAGAGGGTTCTAATTCCACTCTTTTCTGTATGGACAGATTGTGTCCATGGCTTGTTCCTCCAGTCTGTTCTCCTGAAGTCAGCATGGTCTAGCTGAGTAGAGTGAAGGATATTCTCCTAAACCATGCCAGGGAAAATGGGGCAGGACTCTGGTAGGGTTGTGCGTGGGACTGGGGCATAAAAGCAGAACACACGGCCAGCAAGAGAGAGCAGGTTCTTGCAAACAGGCTAGGTTACTTGATATTTTCTGTTCCTTGAGGATTTAAAAATATGCCTTGGCTGAAAAATGGAAACTGCTATGATTTGGCTGACCCAGTAGCTGTATTATGGGTAAGTAATAAAAGCCAAATTTATGGGCAGTCCTTTTAGAGTTATAATAAATACTAATAATATCTTAAGATTAACTATTGTAAGGTCCTTTTATGACTAGAAACAGTAAAGAACATTTGCAGCTCTGCAAATCTCTGATGCTTCCTTCATTTCTTGATGCACTGGTGCCTAAAAAACTTTGTGTGGGCTCCACTGTGCCTGGCTTCACACCCTGCAGAGGCCTGACCCAGGAGTGGATTAGACTTTGAATGAGGCTGTAGATTAGGCAAGGAGTCTTGGGCCTCCTCTTCAACAGTAACCCTGAAATCGCCTTTGCATAAATTCTAGGCATCTTCAAACTGATCTCATTCAGTATTTGGGTTCCTAATAGGTCACTATCAACACTTTTATTTCTGGCATAAATTTTCTAAATAGATCACTGCTGTTTTACACTGTTGTTTTATCCATAGCAGGAGTCCTCATTAGGGAAAACCCCAACTGAACTGTACTGCTCTTGCCTAAAATGGAGATTTTGCCAGAGTTAAGAAAGATGCAGCTGGCACAAGGCATTGTTGCCACTTTTCTCCAAACTGTGCTTTAGGTACAGCCCACCAACTAGTAGATTGGACGGATCACAGCTTGGCTATGGTTCTGCAGTAATTTAGAACTAAAATATAACTCCAAAAGAGAGACTGAAAATGTGGCTCCTCTGCTCACTAAGCTGTTAAACTTACACTTAGCAGTCCTCTGTTGCTTTGGCAGTTTTGTAGCGGAGTTCTTAGTCTGTCATGGTGGGGGAAGGGAGGGCTTTGGTGCACACATTTCTTGGAAGTGACACAGGAAAAGATGCTGGGATTACTTTTTATAAGCATTGGCTCCAGAAATTAGAACAGATAATCCTCCTTAGTGCCACTGTACAACTTAATCAGAGGAAAAACATTTATGGAGTAGAAGATTCTTTAGAAAAATTGGCCCCTTTGTCCAAATAAATGGTGTGGATTTTACTTCAAACAGCTGAAAGCCATAAACAGGAAGAGTTGGGAGAGAACTCTGGAATAAATGACTGAGTTGAACTGAATTGTATCAGAATATGTGTGTGAAGCAAGAATAGAAGGAATGAATAATATGCTGCACAAAAAGTGTGCCTTGGACTTCAGGGAGCTGCCAGCCTCCAACTCTTAAGTAAGGGAGACTCTCATTTGGGGATTTTTATATTAAATCCATGCAGTTTTCAGGCAGAGCTCTAGAGGGCAGAAAAGATACACGTTCCTTGATGAAGAAAGTCACATTCACAAATTCAGGGTACCAATAGTTTTTGCATACCATGCCTTTTTTTTTTTTTTTTAAACTAAGGACTCAGTTTAAATAGACTGTAGTTTATTATAGAATCACAAAATTTGAGATCTTAGACGCCTTGTAGTGTTGACAAGTTAGTTCAGTCCTCTCATTTTATAACAGAGAAAGAGGCTCTAAGGGGGTAAGTGATTTTCCTAAGGTCATCCAGTTAGAGAGTAGCAGTTAAGACCAACCTGACTTCCCCGGCCCATCCCCCACACACTTGAACCCTTGCACATTTGGTCAAGCTTTTAGAATGCCAATTTTTTTTCATCCTAAAACAAGCCGGTCATAATGGAGACTTGAGTTCAAACTCATATTCTTGTCCTATAAAAAAGGACTGACTGGATTGGTAAGCCTGAAGCTGGTGGGTTTTAAGTGCTGTAATTAAGCTTGGACAGACATTTCTCCAAAGAGCCAGATCTATTTAAATTTTCTCAGCCAATACTTCCAGGCTTTGGACTCTAGGTGGCGACATAGGACCTCTGTTTTGCTTTCCAGGCAACTTGGACAAACCCTTCAGGAAGAAACTTGATTATTGCGGTTCTTCTTGACCCTAGGTAGAATGACAGCATTTTCTCTTAGCCGAGCTAATGATCAGGGCCTGGATGCTCACTTCTCAGATGCTATAATTATTTTCACTATCACCCTGTGACAATGACTGTTACTTAAGAGGATTTCCAGTTATGTCATATGTTTGGCAGGGTCATATCTGGGGAGAAGAGCATTTTCATTGATTTTTAAACCTCACAACATTCTTGTGGCAGCTGCCCCTCCTTTTCACTGGGCCACCTCTGCCTCTTCCCTACTCTCCTCAGCCCAGTCACACTGCATGACCTTACCGGCCTCCAACCCCCACCAAACATATTAACCTAGTGGAACTGGCTTTAAACGAGCATAATGAACCACCCTGTAAGAAAGGATTCAGAGGGTGGTCTGGTAAATTGAGAAGGGGGAGAGTGGCACTTGACACATTTGATTTCTGGCTCTGTGACATCTCTAAAGCAAGGTGCTTCAAGAAATGGTCTAAGAATGACATGGGACATTTCCTTGTAAAAATGCAGAATTTGTGAGAACTCTCCAGATGTCCTGGGTCCCAGTCTCTACCTGGGGGTAGGCCCTGGAATCCATTTAGTTCCTAAATAGACCGTGTTGTGAATCACAGCTGCAAAGAAGTTGCAGACCTTTTAAGATCAGCTGATAGTGCTGTCTCCCTCACCACCTGATTTACTGGCCTGGTGCCTGATTTCCATTGCTGAACTTAGAGCCTTACTGTTTCTGAATAAAGACAACCACCCCATCTCCCAGCCCCTGCTCTCCCCTCCTTTTTCCCTCGCCGTAACCTGACCCCATAGCACCTAGGAACACATGACTAGAAAGGCACTATGGAGTGGAAGGAATGTGAACACTTAGTCATTTCCAGTATTTTTTCTCCCTTCCTTCTCCCACTCCATGTTTTTAAAATGTGATCTTAAATTTCATAATATACAAATATATTCTTATTACAGAAATTCAAATTATATAGAGGAACATTATAGCCCCTTTAAACCTTACCCATCCAACATTCCCCTCACATAGGATTGTGCTGTACATTATTTTGTGTTTTCATGATGTGATGTCAGGTTTTAGAATCATCCCATATGAGTAGTTACATTTACTTCATTCCTTTGAATTGCTGCAGAGCAGTCTTTTCTCTAGGACTACCAATCATTAAAAAAATTATATGCACAATTTCGCACACTACTTTCTTCATTTCATGGTGTGTTATGAACATTTCCTATCTCATATGTTCTTCAGAAAAACATGGTTTTTAATGATTACATAGTATTCCAGCATATAATTATACTGAAATCAATAATTAATTTAATAATTATCCAACTCCTACATTTTTAGATTGTCTCCAATTATTTTTTTCTTTCTCGACAGGGTTTCACTCCATCGCCCAGGCTGGAATGCAGTGGTGCAATCACAGCTCACTGCAGCCTCAATCTCCCCAGGCTCTGGTGATCTCCCTACCTTAGTCTCCCGAGTAGCTGGGGCCACAGGTGCACACCACCACACCTGGCTAATTTTTGTTTTTGTTTTTAATAGAGTTGTGGTTTTGCCATGTTGCTTGAACACCCGGGCCCAAGCAATCTGCCTGCCTCAGCCTCCAAAGTGTGTCTCTAGTTTTTGATAATCATTCCTTTTATATAATGAGCTCAATGTCTCCTTACACTCACCTTCCCACTACTCCCTTACTTAGGGATTGTAACCAAAAACTGAGGTCCCTGAAAAGTGGCTGATGGGGACAATATTATTCCGTAGTTTCTATGTTCACCTCAGGCACGAATTGCTGTATTTATGACTGTGAATGGGTACTGAATTTTAACTTCTTAAACTTCTGCTGAAACTCCACTCTCCTCACTTAAATAACTGAAACAAAATGAAGGTATCTTTCCTAAACTGTTTGCTTTGAGCAGGTGAGCATTTTCACAATTAGAAGGGAAGTTTGCAATCAGTTTCTTTAATGGGAAAGGTGCTCTTATAGAATTAATCCATGCATGGCTCAGGGGAAGTAAGACTCTCTGCAATTGATTGGATTAAAGGGGCTCCTTAAAATCAGAAATATTCGGGCACTCATCTCCTCTGTTGGGTGATTGACAGGGGTCTTCAAACCATCCTCCTTCGTGGGAGGTATTTGGCACAGAATCATGATTTCAGAGCCTTCTGGATTAGAATCAATTAAATCCATAAATAGAAATGAGCTGCCATTATTGTCCCTAAAAGGATACACTAATACCTCCACGCAGCGTGTTCCTGTATCATGCTGGAGTTTACAAACAGGCCTGCTGCACCTGAAGGGACACAGCCAAGTGCAAATTCTGGGAATCATGTCACAGGAAAGCATGTGCTGGGTTTTGAGTGAAATATAAACTTGAATTTCCATTTTGTCCCTCTAAAAATACAAGGTGAGCCAAAGATGTAGCCTCTGCTCTTGATGACATTTTAATCAAACATCGCTGCACTACAACATTTCTAGCACTAAACTAGAAGCCTTTACAGACAAAATAAAGTGCTATGGTGACTAAAGGTAGCTGCAAATTAAAATGACATTGGGAAAGAAATGAATAGCGTTCCTATTTGTCACACGAGAAAGGGATGTGAATATTCCAAGTACCCAATGTTTCTCTAGAATTTCAATGCTCTTTGACTCGGAAGTATTTAGAGAATTTGCAGTTCAATTTAGGCTGTAGGGTTTCCATTCTATAACATCTGCTATAGCTGGGAGTGTGAAGAGAGGAACAGGTACCTCAGCAGAGAGGACACTGATCTTCTCTGGTTCTCTGTCTCTGTATCTCTCTTTCCCTTCACTGCACCCCCACCAGTTCCACCTGGCTTGAGAAGGAAGAAAAATAGGCCTTTGGACACTGGATTATATAGCACCCTCACTCACGGCATCTGTGGTTCTCCTAACACCCTCCATGATGTGGGGAACAGGCACTGCTGTCACCATTTTACTGAGAGGAAAATGAGACTCAAAAGCGTGAATCGCTTGCTGGCCACCCAGCAAGACCACAGCAAAGCCAGGATTAGGACACAGCGCTTCCTGAATTCCACAGTGCTCCACTTTTTTCTTTACCCCCTTTTATATTTTGGGCCCAAAGCTTACTTGCTTGCTTTCTAGTTAAAATCATTTACTTGTTTTTAAGCACAAGTCAAAAACCTTCCCTTTGGCCATGTCCTGGGTGGAACTTTGTTTTAAGTCATTCGTTTCTAACTCTACAGGGTGATACGACACTGAGTCTCCAGGGAGTCTGTGCTGGGAGCCTCAGGGTGAAAGGTCAGCCCCTCTCTAGGCTCTGCTCTTCCTTTGGCGAATTGTCAGGCAGCCTCTCAACCACTGATCAATCAACCTCCGACCCTGACTGCCTACCATGTGGCCGGAGCTGATTTCTGTCAAAACAAGGGTCTTCCTCCCCAGCCCATGGCCTCTCCCAGCACCTCCATGCCTTTCCCACCATTCTAATTTCTCCTTTCTACTCCCAACTGCACTAAATCTAAGCTTAGGAATTGGTCACTGTCTTTCTGCTGATGTGGTGGTTTCTATAAATTCGCACTCAGCACCTCATGTAGTGCTGCCAAATTATCTTTAATGAGGGTTTTATGCATCTGAGATAAATAGTGGATGCATCAATGGATAAAGTCCTACTGACTTTTTAGAGTCAGGAGGAAACTTGGGAATCATCTGATTCAACCAGTTTGTTTTTACAAATAAAGAAACACAGACCAAGAGAGGTTACATGACTCTCCTAGGTTATACAATTACTAACATAAATATTATTAACCACATCGTCTAACATCTAATATGCACTTTACTCCCCATGAGACAATCCGGTTTCTAATTTTAACTATTTTTATGATACTCATCGAATTCCATTCATTTTTAAATCTTAGATAATGGTATTTTTGTTTAATTAAGAAATTACATGCTATCTTTCAGCTTTGTTTATTTATAATATATCTCATACAGTATTTTAAAAACCTAAATTTGTATCCTAAGTACTTAAATTACATGCATTCAATGTGTAATATTTGGAAAGTAAAGGAACCTATACAGAAAAAATATATACTCAATTTCACCAATCAGAGATCACTATTAACATCTGGGTACATTTCCTCCTGGTTTTCTTCTCTTTCTTCTTTCTCTCTCCTTCCTTCCTTCCTTCCTTCCTTCCTTCTTTCCTTCCTTTTCCTTCCTTTCTTTCTTTTTTTGAAAGGGTCTTGCTCTGTCGCCCAGGCTGGAGTGCAGTCGTGTGATCTAAACTTACTGCAACCTTGACCTCCCAGGCACAAGCAATCCTCCCACCTCAGCCTCCCAAGTAGCTAGGACTATAAGTGTGTACCACCACATCCGGCTGATTTTTGTATTTTTTAGAGAGACAAGGTTTTGCCATGTTGCTCAGTCTGGTCTTGAACTCTGAGCTCAAGCAATCTGCCCACCTCAGTCTCAAAGTGCTGGGATAACAGGCATGAGCCACTATGCCACAGGCAAGAGCCACCGCACCTGGCCTTTTCCTCCTAGTTTCCATACACTTTTTACATTGTTGCAGTCATGCTGTTGATAGAATTTTATATTATAGGTTTTGTTTGTTTACCATATCTTAAGCCTTTACTGTGTCATTACAAATGCTTTGTACACACATAATGCAAATAGATACAAAGAGTTCTTCATTTGATGGTGACACAATTATCTTAACCATACCCTAACCCTGGAATTTAGATTGTGTCCAACTTCCCATTCTTTTAAGTACTGCTGCAATGATATTTATGCCTACATATTTCTATACATTTCTGATTTTTCCTAGGGTTTTTCTAGGAAAAAACCCTAGAAGTAAATGGGTCAAAAGCTATTACATCTTAACAATGTAATACATTTTCCTCAATTGCTTTCCTGGAAGTCAATGCTAACAGACACACCAATCAACAAGTGCCATAGTACTTTTTAGGGCATTTCTGCACAACCAATATCTCATTTCCATCATCAATTCAGTCTTGACTGGCCTATTGTCTAAAATAGTTGTTGCTAAACACCATTTCTGAATTAAAATTGCACACCAGACCCACGGCCCACTTTGTCTTGTATTTCTTTAGTTTGCTGGTGCTCCCTATGGGTTAGACCTGTCCCTTCCACTGAAAATGTAGGTCAGCAGCTTTTTTTTTTTTTTAATTATTATTTGCTTTCTGACTACACAAATTTTGGGGGATTAAATGTTCTGAAGTCCTACTAAGTGGGCCATGCACTAGAAACAAGAAATAAAAAATAGTTTGTAGCCTCAAGTTGTTCTCGGCATAGAGGCAGAGGTAGCCAGGAAATCCACGGTGGCTCATGCTCCCCTGACTGGATGCACGGAGCGCTACAAACGCCCAGACTTGGAGCATGAGACTCAGCCTCTGGAGGCATTGCTGGCTTTTCAGGAGACACAGTACCAAGCTCCGGCTTCCAACGTGATGAGTACACCAGGCAGAAGACCTCCAGTGATGGTGCTCTACACAGAGAAACATCCTGGAGTGAACTGCACACTCTCCCGGGAAGCCTTGGAGACATCTGATTTTGCAAAAGCTACTGAACCTGTCTGTTACCTCAGATTCCTCATCCATAGAAATACTACTAACAGGAACTACTTCACAGGACTGTGAAGAATAACTCAGACAACACAGGCAAAACGCTTAGAAAAGTGTGTGGTGCATCCTAAGAGCTCTGAAGATGTTAGCTATCATCCTCATCATCACTATAGCTGAAGGACCGAGTTCAAGCTAGGACATGGTGGGAATGTGTGTTTGGCAGGAGACAGGGTGAGCTCATGAAGACCCTCTATAACATTCTGAGAAGGACGTACTTTACCCTCACACCCAGAAGTCCCTTAGAAGTATGTTTAGAGTTTTCGAGTTAACAGTCTAGAGGCAGGAGGCTGAATGATTAATCTCCTCAAATTCTTTCCAGCTCTGAGACATGATTCCCACTTGACAGCAAACAAACTCAGTCTCAATCTTGGACACACAGTCTTAAATAACACAACTCCTTCCATTCAGCCTTGGCTCGATAACAAAAGACAAATACCTTCCCTGCCCTCTGGAATTTTTAATGGTTTACACTCACCTCATGGGAATAATTCTTTTAATAATATTAAACTATTTCACCAGAGAATAAATTCCTAGTTGGGGGTGGGGAATGTATCAAAAAGACAGCCAGCCAAAAATTAAAAAAAAAAAAAAACCTGAAAAGCATCTTGGGAATTTTCACGCACTACAGGGCTAGTTTTCGCTGGAAGGGAATGTGAAACCAGATGGGCTGATTTTGTCCAGAGGAGAGACAGTCTGCTCATTTTCCCTCTCTCCTCTTGCAGCTTCAAATAAGCAACAGGGAGATAGCCACAGCCCAGCTGCTCACCCCCATAGCACCCCTTGTCCCTCCATTTGGGTTCATCTCTGGCAACCTGGTTAGTATATAAGTCAGCCCAGATACTGTTCCCTGCTCCCTCATTCCTGCCCCTCTGCCTCAATCTGTCTGTGCCCCCACCTTCACACTCATTGGCTATGCCCAGTTCTGTGAAGGCAAATGTCTCCAGAGAGTCATTGTTTTCTCCTTGAGCAAACAGACTGAGAGAGAAGGAAAAGTGGCAGGGAGTAGAATAATCATCCATCCCAGGTGGCACCAGTTGTCCTGGTATAATTACAGCACCTCTTTTCCTTACTAAAAGTGTCCTGGCTGGGTGCAGTAGCTCACGCCTGGAGTCCCAGCACTTAGGAGGCTGAGGTTGGCAGATCAACTGAGGTCAGGAGTTCAAGACCAGCCTGGCCAACATGGCAAAACCCCATCTCTACTAAAAAAAAAAAAAAATTAAAAAGTACAAAAATTATCCAGGCATGGTGACACACACCTGTAATCCCAGCTACTTGGGAGACTGAGACAGGAGAATCACTTGAACCCAAGAAGTGGAAGTTGCAGTGAGCTGAGATCATGCTACTGAACTCTAGCCTGGGCAACAGAGCAAGACTCTGTCTCAACAATAACAGCAAAAAGTGTCCTGTTTGGATATTAAGTTATATGCAAACTCTATAATTACATGCATATTAAACATTTAGCCCCATAAGTCCAGGCCTGAGTCATTTATCATTACTGAGTCTTCAGAACAGTGCCAACAGAAGGCATCTAATAATCTTCTGCACTCATCCTAGCTTAATCTTGAATGACAGTCCTATCCCCATAAAGTCTTTGGGATCTGAACCTCAGTTTTTACATCTGTAAAATAGAGATAATCATGCTTGCCTTATAGAACTGCAAACAAAACAAAGAAATTAGTGCATTTTATGTTCTGGAAACTGCAAAACAACAAGCAAATGTCATTTTTCAGAGCACATAGCAAGCATGCCACAAATACTTGTTTATTCAATAGGTGAATAAGCTAGTAATAATAAATTAGCAGTCCTCAGTGGATAAATGACTGGTTCTCCTTAAATTGTAATGCCATATCTAGCAACCACAGCTTTGATTTATCTATAGATGAGCTAGCAAAATAAACCTCTCCCATAGGCTTGCTATGAGGACTAGGAAGGAAATAAATAATTGAAAAATATTAAGGTAAGTGGTGCATGCAGCTGAAGCTCAGCTAAAGGTAACAAGAGGAGACAGGTCCCTATAAGCTAGCCCTTCCTATAACCCCAGAATCGACAGGTGACAAGATAGGGGCAGGACCTGTTCTATCTGGTTTTCTGGTAAAGATCATAAGCTTTAGACACTGCTGAGCCAGGGCGGTGATTCAAGCGGGGTTTCTTAATTCTTGTTTTACTTGGGACAGCTTAGGACCCAGGGGAAGTTCATTATTATGCCAGGGTGGAAATTCCTCTGCCTGGTGCACTTTTATGACTTGACTGGTCCCCCACTAATAGACACCATAAAATGCTAATTCATCTTTTTTCTGATTGGAAAAGGAAAGGACAATTAGAAAACAAAGCATTGAAGTAGGTTTGTTTTCAGCCTGGGTTTTAGAATATATGATTTTGGAGTCACAGAAGTCTGACTTCCACATCAGATTCTATTGTCAATAGCTAGAACTAAAAAAAGAGAAAAGAAAGAAAGATCCTGACAAAGAAGCAGGAATCTCAACTAAACAGCACTAAATACCAATTCTGCATATATCTCCTAACAATGGAATTGGCCATGAACCAGTCATCTGGCATTTGAGCTTCACATAAATTATAAAGGCTGTGAGATCTTTTATTGAGTGACAAGATGTTGGGTGTGAACAAAGCATGTCTTTTCATAGCAAAGCAAAATTTTTAACTTGGATAAAATTACTCACCCAGCTTGTCAATAACAAACTTCCCATTCATTTGTGCTCATCATATGCAGCCCTCTCTGAGTGTCAAGGACTGGGGATTGAATGAAGAGCTCCACAAGCACCTTTGGCAACAGAACAATATAGTAAGAGAAAGACCCTCCTCAATGAGCTTGCTGTCTAGTTGGGCTGACAGGACACATACATAAGACAACCATTCAACTGCTTTCAGAAAACTAGTGAGAAGCAGAGAAGACACATGATAAAGGCAGAGAAGCAAAACCTTACCCAAACAAGCTGAGAAAGGATGCAATACTTTTGGGCCATGATAGCTACAAATTTAGGCATGAGATTTTCGGTGCTTCTTTCCTGCTTAATCAGTATCATCAGCCACCTCCCGGTGTGGGATAGGCCCCTAAACTGCCACTGCATCTTAGTACTGATTAACTGTGAGCAAGATTTCTGGTCTTGCTCACAGTAGTCTAAAACTAACTCCTATGCCTGTGCTCAGATTCTAGGGCTTGTTTTCTCACATCTAAACTACTATGGTACCCTGCTTTGGTTTTCTCAGGGAACCCACTTACAAGGATTTTTTAAGAGATGTTACATTCTGCTCTCTCCTGATCAATGCAGGTTTCCAAGTTCTTAAACCAGTCATGTGGACAATGCATCTTCCTAGGAACATCTGAACTACTGTGTTTTTTCACATGTGAACTACTGTGGTACCCTGCTTTGATTTTCTCAGGGAACCCATTGATAAGGGTCTTTTAAGAGATGGTACATTCTGCTCTCTCCTGATCAATGGAGGTTTCCAAGTTCTTAACCAAGTCATGTAGGCCACGCATCTTCCTAGGAACCAGAAGTCACTTAGTAGAGGTGTAGAAACATGACAAAATCAGCAGAGCTGAAGTGGTACAAAAAACATTCCTGGACAGGTCAGGGAGTAAGACAGCTAAGGAAGTAACAGCATGCATCCAGGCACACTGTGTTTTCTTCCAAAGAGAGGTCCTTTAGCAACAGGCACATGTGGATTCACATCCCGGGTCTACCACTTAATGGCTGTCTGATTTGGGACCCTTTCAGAGTATCAGTATTTTCACCCATAAAATGGGACTATCATAAAACATAACTCCAAATTTTATGAGGTCTGAATAAGCTACCTTTTATAAAATGTTCACCATTGTGTTTGACATACAATAGTTTCTTTTCTGAAAACATGGAAAAAATTGTATAAAGGAGTCAGCAATTGACCCCTAACCTCAATGAAAAGCTGCAGAGATTGAATCCACCTGGGAAGACTTGTCCACAAGTAGTATACCAAAAATAGCAATAGATCCTTGAAGAAAAGCACTAATATCAAGGAAAGATTATAAATTTTTGCTTGTAAAAAATAATGGAAGAATGAGGTGCTCTGTTTAAATGGATAGTCTGGTTAAGAGAGAGTCCTCATCACATTGTTTTCATATAATGGAAATTGAATAAATATTTCTTGAATATACCACACAATAATGTTGTATATACCTTTATCACAAAGGAATTCTCAATTTTTAAAATTATGTAACATAATATTCTGTCTGTAATATAAAAACTACGTAAAACACAAATTACTCTTGGAGGAAGGGCAATTCCGATATTTCAGAATCCTTTAGTAGTCAGGAACCGTACTTTGATTAATAGTCCTCACTGGGTGTAGTGGGATGAACTGTGTCCCCCCAAAATATATACTCCAGTACTAACTGGATGTGAGGGCAATCTGGCTGCGACATCTGTCACTCCATTGATCGCCAAGGTTAATTTGGCTGATCTGGCTGGCTAGGCGGGGGTTCCTTTCCTCCCTCACTGCTCCATATGCGTCCCCTCCCGAAGCTTTGGGCTGGGTAGAAGAGGAGGACCATACCCAATAGAGGAGGACCTGTCTTCGGTCAAGGGTATATGAATAGCTGCACTCAGAACCTCCCAACAAGTTCTCAAGTACTAACCTCCAGTACTTGTGAATGTTGACCTTATTTGGAAGTAGAATCTTTGCAGATGTAATTAGTTTGTATGATGTCATACTGGTTTAGGGTGGGCCATATAGAGACACAAACACACACAGAAGAAGGCCACGTGAGAGGCCATACAGAGACACAAACACACACAGAAGAATGCCATGTGACAATGGAGGCAGAGACTGGAATGAGGAAGCTTCATGCTAAGAATACCAAAGATTGTCACCAACTGCTAGAAACGACAAAGATTCTTCTCTAGAGGCTCTGGAGGGTGCAGAGCTCTGCCAACATCTTGATTTCAGACTTTTAGCCTCCAGAACTGTAAGAGAATACATTTTTGCGGTTTTAAGCCACTAAGTTTGTGGTAATTGGTGATGACAGCCCTTGGAAAATTAATGTATCAGGTAATACCCTACTGGAAGTTTTGATATCCACATTTTATAACTTGCTTTCATAAATGTAGAATAGTTATAATTAAGGAGAGTTGTTCCTTAGTACACTTGGAAGCATACTCATTTGGTAATTCTACAATTAAAAAATAATGATATATTATTGAAGACTTATGTGTATATCAAATTGTAGTACATAGAATATGTGAAAGAATTTACCATTAAACACTCATGTTCAGTGAAAACAGTTGTAAAACAATTCATCAGCAGAATTGCTTTACACAGAAAATTTTCAGGAGTAAAAGCAGCAGAGTAGTACGACCTCTTTTATTATTTCTCAGCCAACCACCTTTAAAAGTTTTGTTCTTTTCTTATTAAATTAGTGATTACTTGAACCTACTAGAATTATCAAAATTATGTACTGCTTTCAACAAAATGCTCTTTTTCTCTGTATGGTAAAAACTTAGCATAAAACTCTAAGCATGAGAAAGTTCGTGTTGCCTTTTATTTACAGTCTTTATCAAGCAAATAATATTCATATTTTGAATTATGCAAATAAGCATTTACATGATAAATCGTAATTGCTCTCAGACAGCTGTTTATAATTGGGTAAATGAGACACACTTTTAAATTGTCTAAATACATACTTACCCATGTGTACATATTTATACACTAGACTAACTATTCTCAATCAGCTGTTATCATCTATTGTGTCTTATACAGACCAAGGGTAAACAGCAAAATCCCCTTTTACTTGCTCTGAGATCAGAAGGACTACCATTTCTTTCAAATAAAGGGTGACCTCTTTAGACGTACCCTTTGCCCATGGCATTCTACAATAACTCTGGCAGGAAATGCTTTAATACCACTTTGCTTGGGTGGGAGGTTAACCTTTGTCCCTATCTTTATCTGATTAGATGCACTATGACAAAGAAGAAACATGTTCCTTCTAATGAGACATTTTTACACTCAAAAAGTCCATTTGTCATATATTTAGCAATATATTCTGTGTCAACCCCCCAAAAATCAAGTTTTTCTTTTGAGAACACAGAAGAAATATAGGGCCCATGGTGCCTACCCTGGAGAGGCTTACAGTCTAACTAGGAAGATGGAATTAGCACACTTGAAATGCTCAGAGGGCAACTAAGCGGAAAATCAGATGATTTTGATTGTACAAGCCAAAGGAACTTGGAAAACAAAATAATATGACCTTGTTTTTGAGGACAGACTGGAAGCCAGCTGGCTTCTCCCTACAGAATGGGGACTCTCCAACCACTGTAAGGCAGGCACAGATGAAGAATGCAGGAGCCAGCCCCCAACCCACCACATTCACACGTCTTCCAGGTAAATCCAGGGGCCTGATGTGACACAGCTTTCCTGTAACTTGCCATTCTCTTTTTTCTTTTCTCTATTTTCTCAGTAGATGAAAAATTATACCAAAAAAAAAACCCAGAAAAACCTCAACGCATTTCCCTTTGCTTTTCTCAAGCAGTCAACATTTGCCTGTTTCTGGTCCTTTCCAGCAAGTGCATTTGTTTCCAATTCATCTGATTCTGTTCTTATGTGGCGTTTCACATGTGCTAAAGAGAGAGAACTTTTACTACAAGATGCTCTGGCTGAATTGAGAGGATTCAAATGCTACTTCAGGGACTTACCTGCTAGAAAGAATGAATCCTGAAGCACAGAGACTCCAGGGGAAAAAAACCTGAAGCAGCAACGGAGCCACCCAGAAATGAAAACATTAGGGCTTGGGAGCCTCTATCCTTCCATTAAAGTGTGATGAGAGCCTCTGCATTGCCAGCAGAGATTTGAAAGCCAGGAGACCAAAGCAGGCCTGAGGCCAAAATCTGAAACTGGAGTATCTGAGTTTAAAGACACCTCTTCTATAGGCAGCTTTCTGTTACACTGTTAGGAGAAGAAAGGCTACTTGGGGACTCATAAGGGAGGGTATGCTGAAGTAAAAAGAACCCTAGATTAGGAACATCTGGGCTCCAAGCCAGGCTCTGTGAGATTCTGGGCAAGTTACCCAACCTCCCTCTGTGCCTCCCTTTCTTCTGTGAAAGGAAGGGGTTGAGCTAGATAAGTTTTCTTCAGCTCTCTGACTGATAATCCTAAATGTATTATAGGACATCTCCCAATTGGTTATATAGAGGTAAAACTCATAAGCATCTTACTTCTCCCAAGATACATTATTATTACAATTGCCACACGAGTACCTATTAACTGTGGGCAAGCACTATGCCAAGCATGTGAAACAAATATCTCATTAATCCTCACAATCCCTGTATGAATTATTATTTCCATTTATACATGAGGAAACTGTAGTTCGAAGAAATTACAAAACTTGATCAAAGTCATTTAGGGGCTACTGGGAGAGTCAGATGACAAACCCAGATCTGGTTCTGTCTATTTGATCCCCAAATCTGGTGCATGTTGGAAAGAAAAACCAGGTTGCTTGTTATGAACTGTTAACTATACTTGACTAGATCAGCCTCAGTACTAGCTCAGTGCCTGGTGCTCATGAGTTACTTACCATATATTTGTGAATTATAATTTTCTCAACATTCCGCCCCTTGAGAGACCTGCATGCTACTAATGATAAAGCGAGGTGTGTGGGCAGTCTAGTGGGGGTTGGAGGGGGGCTCTACATTTTGCATAATTCCGTGACTCTAGTTAGTGCTTAGTCACTCTTATGAACAGCCTTCCGGATCCACCAGAGTGTGCTCGCTGGCCACAGCAGCCAGAGAGCAGACGTCCTGGCATTTTGGTCATACTTGGAAGCAGAAAATTGGCTGTGGATATAGCGTAGCTTGGAACAAGAATATGACCATTCCCCACCACCTCGGCTCCCTCCTGAGCAGAACTCTGGGTGGCTGGCCTGGCCCCCAGGCTCCAGGTCTCTGTTGGTCTCCAGGAATGACATGAATCACCTTGGGTGGTCGCTCCCATGCCCATTGTGCACGTGCAGCTTTCTGCCTATTGACATTAAGAGATGTGCCCCCACCTTCCCTTTGTTCCATCCTCAATTTAAGACACATTTGTTCTCACTGGCTTTTAACTGACTTTCAATCTGTGTTCATTGCTGGGGTAAGTTAACTTTTAAAAATATTCGACTTGCAAAGGGGTTTCTGCGCTACCCAATTAGCATTGTAACAGACTAAGCTGTTTGGAAACAAATACAACTTAAACCAGATGAAGCCACACTGCTAGTCACTGAGATGCTGAGAAAAAAAAATACCCACACACAAAACACCCAACCAACCAACCAACCAACCAAACAAACAAACAAATCACAACAGGATCCCTACATATCAGACTTTGTTCCCTCTGTGGACTTTAAAAATGTACAGGCCTTCAGGTCCCTTAATTGGCATCAGAACAAACCACCAAGCCCTTTCTTCTCTACACTTGGCGATGTGGTATTCTAGAGGTGACAAAACTGACTCCCTGCCACTCGCCTTCCCTTTACCACCCTCCAGCTGGTAAAAGTTCTGGCTGGCTGGAGACAGGGGATCCCTAAGCTGAGACAAACACTCACTCTCTCACTTTCTCCTCCCTTCCTCCTTCCCTTCACCCAGTCCCGCCCTTCTCTTTTCAGTGCAAACTACCTCATATTCAGTTAGAGACACTTGCAGGTTTCTCCCCTCATCTCCACCCCCATGCTGCCCCTTAGAGATGTTCTGGTGATCCCTCAGCTGCTGGGAGAATCAGGATCTCACCCGGCTTCCCTAGGATTTGAATAACAGAAAATCTAAACAACAGAAAAATACAGTGTGATTCATGAAAAGAGATATTCATGTACTTTTCCTAATGGTTTTACAAGAGAGATGATTAAAATGATAATTCATGGAACTTGAGTAGTTTTTATTTTATTTTTATTATAGAAAAAAACAGAAGGCTAAATTCACCAGGGATGACCTGCTAATGATCTTGGATAACCCCTGCATTCTGACATCTGAGCTTTCACAAATTCATCATTATAAAATCATTTTAATAATACATAAGAAATAGAATGTCTAACTTTAGGTACAAATTTATACCTTTGATTTTCCCCCTCTAAATTTGCCTTATAGCCCAATCATTTTGTGTAAGAAAAATTTTAAAAAGGAAGGTTTCGTTTTGTTTTTGAAGTAGCCAAACCTAAAGAAGCAACTGCAATAGAATCTGTGACTGTCTATTTCTTTCTCATACTACAAACTAACCTAACACATTCACACTTCCAGTGCCCAAGAAAAAAAAAAACTGAGTTTTCATTGTGTATAAAAATGTGCACATACTGATGACATAGCCATCCAGGAATATATGAGTCGATTTATGTAAACTGACTTGACGTGAGGAGCTGCTAATGAAAATGAGCACTGGAAACACACTGCTCATGGGTGGATGTGTCAAGCACAGATGGTCTTCACGGTTAGTTCATGTGGACCATGGACAGAGGAAAGCTGGAAACAGACTTGCTGGAAACCGTGGGGAAGTAACCTGGGGTTGGTTATAAATTAAATGAAAGCTTGACAAAACATGGAATCCAAAAAATACAGTGAAAGTTCTCTGAAATGCTCTCTTGTTTCCTCAGGTTCATGTTACAAAGCAAAATGTTACATTTAAGAATAAGCCAAGGACACTTTAGGATGGCGCTTGTTGACAAAAGAAATGTGGTCAGTATAGAAAAAACTATGGGGCTTTCTTTTTTTCTTTGTTTGTTTCACCTAATTAAAGGCTATACCTGATTAAAAAATACAAACATATATTAAGGGTGAATTTCTTATCCTGGGGATACTGAAGCTATCATTTAAAAATAATCTGCAGAAAGCACAGCTTTACTATACTTATGTTAAATGTGGCATATATATTTTTGTGTCAGAGAGAATTTCCTTAGATAAAGTCATTTCTTAGTTGTTTCCTAACATGAATAAGTCCAATTTATGGGTTTTAAGGTTCAGAGCAAGACAAATAGAACAATAAATTTCTCAAGAAATTCTAAACGCCCTTCATCGTACCCTGTCGCTAAACCTAAAATGCCCAGCGTGGAGCTTTGTCATTTATATATTTGTCTGATGGCTCCAGAGGTAGTTTCCATGGTAAGCTCCCTGTGCACAAGAAGCAGGGTGAGTGGAATGTCTCCTGCCAATGAAGAACTTTTCACTGACAGTGACAAAGGCCAGGAACCTCCTTCACACAAATGATTGAAAAACAGAACACGGAGGACATTTTTATTTTGTTTTGTTTCCTTTGTGTGGTATGTGACTTCAGTGCAAATACCCATTTAATCAAGAATACAAAGACAGCCACCTTTGCTGGGTAAGAGATTTCCAGAGGCTGCAGTAAACATATACAGTTCTTTTACTTTTTTGTGGAGAAATTCCTGCAAGTTGTCATTTCTTGCTCCTGTTGTGTATTTTTGCCTCCTCTTGGAAGAGGGGAAAATATTTTTCCAAAGGAAAATTTAAGAGTAAACTAAATAGGATCTAGAAAAACTTGAAGTGTTTTAAAAACTAAAGCTTATCTATCGTCATGAATTTTTTGAACTACAAAGATTCTGGGAAAGAATATAAAAGCCACTATCAACTGTAACTTTTCCATCCATGCTTTTATCCTCTTTGAGTTGATGAGACCAAACTGAACCGGTAGCTTTTAGCTAGCACATGCTCTCTTTCTCTTTCACTTTTTATCATTCTTTTCCAATACCTTCTATTACAATGGACTCTTTTTCTCTTCTTTAGGTCCTCTTCATCCTCCCCACTAATTTCTTCAATTCTAGGGATCTCTCAGTTTATCTTGCCTTCAAGTCTCTCTTTAAGGTTTGCATCTTCCAGATAATCTATTGTGACTGAGGCTGAGATAAGCGTGAATATACATTGTAAACGTTCTCAAGTGTGTAAAATATAAAGTGATATGTTTATTACTATTATCATCGACGTCAATAAGAGAATTGAACATCTGATTCTTTGGCCATTTGAAAGACTGTGATCCCTGTCTTCACGGAATATTAACAAATACTTCTACAGAATGATTGCTTTAGTGTTTTGTTTAAATTGCTGTCAAGTAAGACAAAAATAATACCTCATGTTAATAATGTGATCCTTTTAGAATTCCAGAGATGATCTAAGAACAAAGTAAAGGTATATTTTGAAAGGCCCCATTATAATGCTTGGGTACTTTAAAAAATAGTAACTGGTTTGAACTGCAGGGTTGGTGGTTGGTTATAAGCACACACTATGGGTAGGCCCATGTGAGATACAGGGGCTGAGATCCTTGAATATGTTCCTGGGGTCGCTCAACCTGTTAGTGTCTGTATGCAGCATTAAATGTGACTTAGGGCCTGGACCTTTATTGTGTAAACATCAATAAGAATTCTGTGTTATAGAAATGACATCTACATCAGTTGAGCAAAGGAGTATAAAATGATACCTTAAAAAAAAAACTTAGACAAAAATAAGAGGTTCAGCTCTGGACAAATAAGATCTGACACTCCTCCTCCAAGGTGTGTTACTATTTTTATTCTGCTAACTTACATATCATGCCAACACAGTTATCCACTGTAAGGCATAAGGAAGACCAGAATATTTAATAAACTAATAAAAATTTAAAAAGTTATTTGCTGGCTTTTTAGCAAATGAAAGTATGGCTATTTAAGAAAATAAATTTATTTTTCAATTAATTGAACTATTTTATCCTCTATATATTTTTTCATGTACATATTTAAAACAACTAGATAAACATATTAGGAAAGGAAAACTTGTCCTCTAGAGATCAAGAACAATAACAAAGTCAATGTAGAATCATTATTTTAAGAGACCAAAGGTAGGATCATTCAAATCTTGTCATTTGGCATTAAATAATAAAATCTAAAGCCGTTTCAAAAAAAATGAACTAAATTCCCTGCCTGAAAGTAATTGCTATTCTTTGTCCTATGTGTGTATATAATTAATATAACTAAGAAAGAATCACAGTCAAGCCTGGACTACTGTTAAGCAATTGATTATTAGCCATCAAAAGGGAAATGTTTACCTGTTCATGGCAACTAGTTTCTAGAAAGAAAGGCAAAGAGATCTGAATTTAAATGATGCCTTTTCCTTACATCCTATGACCAATTAAGATCATCCACTTCTTCTTGGAAGTGTCAGAACCTCATTTTTATTTTCCTTTTGCTATTTTAACCAGAATACTGATAAAGAGGGGAGAGCAGTTGCTATGAGGCAAAGAAAAATGTCCTGGCAGTTGAGGGCCCTCCATCTATCAAGGGGAATTTGCAATGTTGCCTCTCTTCAATACTGTATAGATTTGCAGGATTTTGTGAAACACTTAACCAAAATTGAAGGATTTAAAAACAGAATGCAAGATATAGACACAATCACTTGATTTTTTTCAAAATCAAGATGCTTTAGTTTTCGTTCAGAATTTTCTGGTCTTAAAATCTTAAGCATGCAGTAATGATAATCATCTCTGGAAAATACTTCTGAAAGGATGATTATTGTGAACAGCTTAAATATATTCATATATTACAGATGCCTAAAGATTAAAAACTCTTAGCGGAATTGAGACGTACTATATCCAATTACAAGAAAACAAATACTTGTCTAATTAAATAATAATATTAACAAGCTATGTTAAGTTGCAAATAAGTTTAAGTGTCCAGAACACCAAACAATATATGCAAATCTGGAAATAATGTCCAGTTAGATGCTTACTTGTGATTCTAAGAATCTCCTGGGAATTGGAGGCAATTCATACATATCTCCAATGTGTAAAAAACTTATGATTAGCTTGACTACCTTTTCCTATTGACCCAATATCAAAATAATTTTCCCCCTCCCATGTCTGTGAATTTATCTGATGTGAAAAGGCAATATAGAAAGTACCTTTCTCTAATTTTCTAATTTTCTCTAATTCTGGCTTTCCTGCATTTCTTCAGAAAGCACAGTTTATATGGAACAATTTATTGGAGACCCTGGGTTCTAGCTCTCAGAGATAATTCAGCTAAATCTGCGGAACAGAGTTGAGAGGAAGGTTGGCCTACAGCAGAGGCACTTATGGCAGAGAAGGAGGGAATCCAAGATCAAGCCGGGAAGTTGCAGCCCTTTCTAGAACCAGGAGCTACAGGGTTTTCCTGGGATATCTAAAACGCAGACCGAGGCCCAGGAAAACTCTTCCCCAAGCCAGGGAACATGAAGCCAGAAGTAATATTTGGAGTAAATCCCAGGGCCAAGTCCTTCCCAGAGCACAAGTGCTAGATGGTGGATGTATCTCTGCTTTAGGAGCCAAACACTAAGAGTAAAAGCAAATATTTGATGCTGAAGAGCTCTTAAGAGCTGAAGAGCGCCATTTACTTATTTCTACACGTCAGTGTGGGCTTAGGATGTTAAATAGATTAAAAGGCTAAGAGAGGTCAGTCACTCAAGGAAAGACTCTTCTTTTGCTTCTCCTGACTTGGTTCTCTTCTCTAAATTGTTATCCACCCCACCCTACTCCTGTGGAGGATCCTTGGGAAACTGGAAAGATAACACCCCTTCTCCTAGAACATCCTAGAGAAGGAGTCAGTCCTGGGGCTAAGAATTCAAGAACTGGAGGGAGGAAGGAGTCTAAATGTCCAGCTGGTAAATGTTACAATGAAGATAGGTTTAGAAAAATTCCTGAGATACAGAATCATAAAACTAGTAGGGTCCTTAGAAATTACCAAATGTATTCTCCTATTCTCTTCCTCATCAGATGAATTAAAAAAAAAAAAAGAAGGAAGCTTAGAGAAGTGAGGTGGTTAGAGCTAGGTAGGGGCAGAGCAAGGATACAAACCGATTTCTAGGCCAGAACACCTACTACCTGACACAGCCTCATAGTTCAAGACCTCATAGTTCAAGAATCAGTCTTAACGCTTGCTTCCCCAGGACGGTCTTTGACAGTGCCTCAGCTTCTCACTAGGGAGGTAGGCTGGCAGAGATTGCCAGGCCTTGGGGTCTGGCCAGAGATAAGTCCACGAGGCCTGGAGCCAGTCTGCGACCTGCCCACTCTCTAGATGCTGGGGGATCGGGAGCTGGGACGCGGTGAAAGGCGGATTTCCAGACTCCGCTGCCCTCTGCCCACTCCAGGCTCCAGCCACGGCCCCGTCTGCAGAGAAGACAGTCAAGTCATTTCAGTTTAATCTTATTTAAAAAGACATAACTAATAAATCTATTGCCGGGGCCACGGAAAGACGGCCAGCAGAGTCGATCGTGCTCCCAATTCCATTGAACCCCATTGAAAACCATGACAACACCGTACAAGCTCCGATTTATCCCAGCGCGCTAAAGCGCATTGTGAGCAGACGTCAATCACGCATTATTCCGGACTGAACAAATGCAAAATCTTGACTGGAACAAATGCTTCCAACAGGTCCGGGGCGTCGAGCTCCATTTCCCCTTTGTCCGCGGCGTAGCAGTTGGCCTGTATTGGGGTTGCCTCCGCCCGACCACCCAGCGCGCAGTGCAGCCCCGGGCACCTCCGGCACGCTTGATAGGGAGGCTGCTGGGGAGGGTGCGCGGGGCTTGGCGGGGCTGCGGCCGCAGCATCCGAGCCAGGTTCGAGTTCAGCCCGGGAGGAGCCAGGACCTCTGGTGCAGCCACCCAAGTACAGAGACCTTCGCACAATTTAGCAACTAAATATCCAAACTACTAGCTTCAGGAGGAGAGGCCTCTGAGAGGGTGTTCCTGAGCTGTAGTTTGAAGCGAGGCCAGGGCGAGGCCATGGGCCAACAAAATGTATCCACGCCTGCCGGTTCCCTGCGCCTCCTACATTGATCATTTTCTAGGGTAGGACTGTGGAAACTAGAAGATCCCAGAGAAACCCCCGGCCGGTGGTATTTTCTGCCGGGTGAGCCCTGTCCTAATGTTCCCGATCGGTCCATTCCCCGACCAGGCCGGGCAGCAGCGCCAGGGTCTAACACGCTGCGAGAGGGGAGCACAGGCCATGGGCTGGCTCCTGAGCAAAGGCCAAAGCCCAGGCACTGAGACTGACGTTGAGGCTAAGGGGACAAGGCGAACAAGCGGCGCCAGATCATCTGGCGACTCTAAGGAGGCCTCAAAAACCTCATAGGACGCCCTGAGAAACGCAGCCGCCCGTGGGCTCTAGAATGGGCCCGGGCCCAAATTTGCGAAGCTCATCCTCCGAGCCTAGGCTCCGCGACCCGAAGCGGCCGGGCGAAGCTGGGCCAAAGAGACCGGCACTGTAGGCTTAAGAAGCTTGGCTACATGCCCCCTCCGTTTTTGAGGACAGACTGGGAGCCAGCTTTGCCGGCCGTTTTGCTGGCCTATGGAGACACGGAGCTGGGGCTCCGCATGTTGTCCCAGCCCTTCCTCAGCACCCCTGAAGCTGCTAGGGGATGTTTGGGGTGGTCTGAGGCTTCCAGCGGCCTTTGAAACCCTTGGCCCAATGCTGGCAGGGCCAGGCTATCCTCTGCGCCCTCCTGAAACTTGTCATCCTGAATCCTTAGAGGGGCACAACCAAAAAGAGAAAGGGAGCGCTTCAGAGTTTAACGCCGCTTAGTAAATCACTTTCTGGATAATTGCGGGAAACTAACAATCCAGCCAACAAGCTCGAGGAATAAAGCAAACAGGGAATAAATTCCTGGGTGCTCATAAACCCACCCCTGCCACCCCCAGTGTTCCCGGCGCTCCCGCGGGGCCTGGCCTCAAGTCAGATCAGAAGGAGGAGGAGGAAGCTGGGGCTGGGTCGGGCGGGTGGTGGCCACTGCTCGCCACCCAAGATGTTATTCACTGGTAACAATCCCCATTATCTGTCCCCACTTTGGGCTAATCAGACAGAATCGCTAATGCCGAAGGCTGCTTCCTGCCGCCTCTGGGAGGTAACTGGGCGCCGAGGGGCGGGGTGCGGGGCGGGGCGGGGGCGGAGGTGGCACCTTCCGGGCTTGCCCCAGCTTTGGTCCGGCGCTCATTCAGGTACTTAACACCCTGGAGACCCGGACCTCGGCTTTCAAAGCGGCCCGGGTGGGAAGAGCTGTTTATATAAACAGGGATTCTGCTGTAAATGCGCTAATACCCCGGCTGCCCGCGCATGGCGAGCGCCTCCCACGCCCGTCGGTAGGAGAGGCGTCCCGGCTGCTCCTCGGTTCCAGCCTGCCCTGCCCCCGCCTCCTTCCACTCCTCGACCATGGCCACCTCTGGACGCCAGAGCTTCACTGTGCGCAGCCTTCTAGATTTACCCGAGCAGGACGCGCAGCACATGCCGAGGCGGGAGCCAGAACCACGCGACCCCCAGCCCGTTCCCTGCGCCGCCTGGCTGGATTCGGAGCATGGCCACTACCCTTGTGAGTGCGCGGTGGACTGCGGTGCGGGGTGGGAGGTAGGAGGGGTGGGGCAGCAGAATCAAGGGCCCGGCCCACGAGGGGCCAGGAAGACGAAATCCCAGCCCAGGGTCTGGATTTCCTCAGTCTTGAAAACAGGAGCCCTATCCTCGAACCCCTAATGCATCCATCCCAGTAGGCACATCCTGAGAGCAGATCCCTGCCTGGCCCCGAGATTTGAGGTTCTTGTGTCTGGCGATTCCTAGGGGTCGGAATATTTAAATATCTAAAACACGCCGTCCCCCTCCCTTCTGATCTCACGCCTGAAAACGCTGCCACGATCTCCAGGCCTTGGTCTGGGATTGCGGTGTTGGCGAGTTTACCCCCACCCCTTCCCACTCAGGGCTCCGCAAACCTCGGCTCACTGCAGTGCAGTCGACCTGGAGGAGGCCGGCGATGGTGACCCAGCTTGTGATAAACAGGTCGGCCAGAGCAGCTACCGGTGCGGACATGTTAAGAGGGCCCCGGGGTGGGTTTCTTGGGGGCACGATCTCAGGCCCGCTGAGACTGCTGTGGTATGAATGAGGTCACCGCATTCGGAGAGGTGGGTTTCCAGACGTAGACTCAGAAAATGGCCTCATCGCGAAAGTCGCGTGCTAGTGGGCGTGCCCTCCGGCCGGTGGCTCCACGCCCGCGCCAGAAGGGCAGCAGGCCCTCGGAGGGTCCAGCGTCTCACCCGCGTGTGTCTCCTTTGCCGTCCCTAGCCTCAGACGAGAGCAGCTTGGAGACCAGCCCGCCAGACTCGTCGCAGCGGCAGTCCGCTAGGCCTGCGTCTCCGGGCTCGGACGCAGAGAAAAGGAAGAAGCGGCGGGTGCTGTTCTCCAAGGCGCAGACGCTGGAGTTGGAGCGGCGCTTCCGGCAGCAGCGGTACCTGTCGGCGCCCGAGCGCGAGCAGCTGGCGAGCCTGCTGCGCCTCACGCCCACGCAGGTCAAGATCTGGTTCCAGAACCATCGCTACAAGCTGAAGCGCGCGCGCGCACCGGGGGCAGCGGAGTCGTCCGACCTGGCAGCATCCGCCGAGCTGCACGCCACGCCCGGCCTGCTGCGTCGCGTGGTGGTGCCGGTGCTTGTTCGTGACGGGCAGCTGTGTAGCGGCGGCGGCGGCGAGGCGAGAACGTCCGCGGCCCAGGACAAGTGCGGCGTCCCTCCGGCCGCCGCCTGTCCTCTGCCGGCCTACCCCGCCTTCGGCCCCGGCTCGGCGCTTGGCCTCTTCCCCACCTACCAGCATTTAGCGCCCCCCGCCCTGGTCTCCTGGAACTGGTGAGGCTGCTCGGGGGCACCTGGGGCTACCCCGGACTTTGGAGCGCGCTCTGCAGCTGGAACAGGGCTGGAGCAGAACTCTTGGAACGCTCCCCGGCCGCCTCCCTGCAGCCCCATCTCCTTGGGCGTCAGGGTCCCCTGGCGCGCTCTAACCTGCTGTCGCGCAAGCACACACCGGGGACGTGTGCCAGAGCCCCTCCCCTTCCCTCGACAGGGGCTGCCTCAGAGTTAGATTTTATGCTTGGACCTTATTTGTATATTTTTAAATAGCGATTTGTATGGGAAGCAAGTTATTTTTTTAAAAATAGAGTATTTTTCCTCGTGGTTCGAGAATACAATGTGTAGAGTTGGGTCCCCTGTGCGCCTGTCTGGGACGTAGGCAGGAACCTTGCTCCCCAGACCGGTGTTCGCAGCGCCCGCTCGCCCCTTGACTGGCTAAGCGGGGCCCAGCCCTGGTTGGGTCGAAGGGAGGATTACAGCCCCAAGACGGCTTTAGGAAGATACGGGGCTGCGGAGGGGCGGGGGCGGCGGGAAGGGCGGTGGTGTAAGGATTGGGCGCGGGAAGAAAAGAGGAGGAAGCTGAGGCAACTTTGGGATCCTTGTCAGTGGGAGGCGTCTCTGGCCCCAGAGTGACTCCGAGGCTCCGCTGGGCTCCCAGAGCTGCTGGCGTTCCAAATACCGAAAAGTCAACCCCGCGGACCGCGACAGGGCAGAAGGAGTTTCTCTGGAGATGAGCCGGCGAGGCCAGGTTGCGGCGCACTGCACCGGAGCAGCCCAGGCCTGGCTGCAAGCTGTTTCCAGAGTGCAGGAGCCAAGTGCTCGGGGACCTGAAGAGCCCTAGGAAACTTGTAACCCCTAGTCAAGCCTGCAAGTGCCTCATTTCGCTGTGATTTCCTGTCTCCTCTTGGCGCAGTACCTGGCAGGGGTGGGGAGCCTGACGTGGGGACATCAAAGGGTGGGGAGAACGACTGGCACAAGGCACTGCCTCCGGGCAGCTCTGGGAAGACGCGGCTCCCAGCTGAGGGAGGACCGCCTGAGGGAGCCTTGGGAGAACGAGGTTGGGGCCAGATCCGCTGGTCGGCGTCACTTCACCCCTGCCAGTGCACACTAGCACCCCTTGGGTTTGTAACTGCCCCCCAGGGCCTCCTGTGCAAACAGTCTCTTTCTCACAGAAGCGACGACCTTGCTCCCTGGCACCCACTGCTGGGAGATGCACCAGAGGAGAGCAGTTGGGGCATCAGGTGCGGGGAAGGGAGCAAGGGCCCTGATGAGGTCTATGAGGAGGAAGCATGGGCCTGTTAGGGGCTTTGGCTTTCTTGTCCAAAGAGGAGTAAGGGGAGAATGAATGGTGGCTGAGGCAGTGTTATCACCTGGGATTTTGGGGGGTAGAGAAAGAAAGACAGGAGGAGAGAGGGGGAAGGGAGTGGGGTGTTTGGGTCTCAGCTGCCGGCCACCTTGCCTTCCATATGGATGCGGTTATCTTAGAAGAATCTCCATCCTTAAACCTCCTTTTGTCTTGGGAACTGAAAAGGGCATTGTCAGGCCTGAAAAGGACCTAGACAAAATCCGCACTGTTTGGATCCAGGACTCTGTTTAATCAGTCCCTGGTGACAATGTAGTGGGTGTTAGGCAGGACAATGGTATCTTTTTAAACCTTGTGGCCTTCAGGAAGACAAAGGGCTTGAATTTTATGGGCTTACAACTTCAATTAGAGCAGTGCCAGTGTGCATGGGAGATTATCAAATTTGTATCATAAAACCCCTTTCTAATAAATGATTGCTGAGGAGGGAGCCTGAACATTGTAAGACAGATATTGGGACCTGCCAGGGGGCTTCCCAGTTAGCTCCGGCAGAATAGATGGGAAAGAAAAGGAGGTAATGATTTCTGCAGGAGACTGGTGTTGGGACTGGCCTCTGGTCAGCTGGCCGGGTGCTTGGATCTTCCATGCTCTTCCTACATAGGGAGATTTTCTCCAAGATGGGAGTAAAGATTGATAGCTTGTTTTCTACTATTGGTGGTGACAAAGACCACCTGAATATTCTTAGGGAGAAATTGAAAAATCACTACCTGTCCAATTCCTTGACTTTTCCTAGAGCTCCAGAGAAAGTAGGTCTGGGAGTGTGCAGTGGAGAGGGCCTATTACAAAGGAGGCCCGCAGGATGAGGGGATTTAGACTGTGGAGATGGCCTCTTTCCAGGAGGCTCTTTGGGAGAGTCAAATTCATCCTGGTCCTAAATGGTCACGTCTAACCAAGAAGCCACATTCAGCTGCTTGCCAGTGGGGTGGTCAGAGCCACATCGAGGTGCCCACCCAGGAGCCAGCCTGTGTGCTGGGCAAGAGTAGGGCAGCAGTTTCCTGTGACAGTAGCACCGGCAGTCATAAAAGATAAACTGTGGCCCACTTCCTTTCTCTCCTTTCTCTCCTTTTCCTTTAGGCTGATAAGGTCCTTCCTTTAAAGAGGAAAAACCCTTAGGGGAAAGTTTAAAAAGCATTCTCATTACCACCAATCCATTTTAGAGACCCAGGCTGTAAGATATTTTAGATTTGTTTTGTTTTGTTTTTTCTTTTCACACCTGTGATAAGCTGGAAAAGATAAATTTCCTTGGCGGTCTAAAGATCAATTCTTATAATTTCTGACAAAAGCTGAATCCAAGGCCTCTCTACCAGCCACTGTGAGAACAGTTAGGACCTCCCACCCTGGATGAAATACTTCAAACCTGTCACCCATCACCAACATCACAAGGCAGATTCACACTCAGCAAACTTTTATTGAAATTTAACTGTTACAAGCATTTTTACAGGTACTTTCACAGTTGATCGCACAGAAACCTTATACACTGTATATATAATACCCTCATTTTATAGACAAAAAACTGAGGCTCAATGGGTAGGGCCAAGTGACTTGCCCAAAGCAGTTATAAACCTCAAGGAATGTTACTGTTGACCTCAGCCTTAACCCATATTTAGTCACCCTACAAGCTGCCCTTGAGAACAGTTGTAATCTGGAGGTGATGATTTCATATATATATATATGTGTGTGTGTGTGTGTGTGTGTGTGTGTGTGTGTGTGTGTATATATGTGTGTGTATATATATATGTATATATATATATGTGTGTGTGTGTATATATATATATATATATATATATATATATATATATATATCACACAACCCTTATAAGCTTTCTTATGGATGCTCTGGGAGGATAGGAACACACTTAAAAGCACTCTACACAGCTCAGGGCCACTCACAGAGGCTGGCCATGTATCACAATGGTTGCTAGTATGTACTGATGTTTTCTGTGTATTGGATGATATTCTAAAACCTTTATATCCTATTAACTCATTCAATCTTCACAACACCAGATACTACTATTCCCCACTATCAAGTGAGAAAATTGAAGGCCAAAAAGGTTAGAAGAAACTTGTCCAGGGTCATACAGCTGGTAATTGACATGGAGAATCTGAACCCAAGCAGTCTAGTTCCAAATCTTAGACCTTTGACCACGTGGTGGGAATTATTTCTCCTTCTTTGTGTTATTTCTCCCAATTGATAATTCTGGTTACCTTCCTCACAGGTACTTCTCTAAAGACATGTTCTTTAGCATCTCTATGTCTCTCTTTCTCTCTCCCCATATCTACTGGAACTTCAGTTTTTTGGACACAGCTTCCGTGTTTCTGCTAAGTCTGTTTGTGAGTATTCTTGTTCAGCTGTCAATGAACACAGCTCTTGTCTGCAGCTTACAACATTCTCCTGTGACTATCATTCCACCATTCTTCTTCCAGAAGAACATCTGCTGCTGCTGCCTTGACACAAGTTGTCCACTCAGTGTTCGGTAGAGTTGCTGCTGACTCCGATAAGCTCCCCTAAGCTCTTTCCCAGCCCCAGGCCCAGGTTCCTGTGGAGCTTTATGGTTTTGGCTTTCCTAGCCCTCTTCCCAGTCATCTTTTTCCTCCCTAGGTCTCCAGTTTTATCTTTATTATTAAACATCATCCTCTTCTCATTTTCTCTCTCTTCTTCCATTGTAAACATTTTCACTTCATCTCACTTAAGTTTCTTGCAGGCAGAGATCGCAATTTTCACTTCAATTTTCTTTCCTCATTGTTCAGAGGATCTTACATCTCAGCATATCTCTTATCTAACCAATTTAGCACTTTAGGATCTTAAATAATGTGCTCCTGATGGGTTAGAAGAAGTTATTTGAGCCCAGGTTAACCTATACTTTCCCTTCTAACAATGGTATTTAGACGTTTATTATTCTCTTGACTTGTTAACACCATTAATTTGTCTCTAACTCTCTCTCTCTCTCTCTCTCTCTCTCTCTCTCTCTCTCTCTCTGTCT
>CAUYLG010055332.1:0-81213 GCA_963573385.1 Cacajao melanocephalus | reverse complement strand
TTGTTAAGAACAATTATTGGCATAAAAGAGGATTTTAATACCCATTTTTAGACTGCATTCTAGCCTGCGCAATAGAACAAGAATCCCGTTCTCTCTCCCTCTTTCTCTTCCTCTTTCTTTCTCTCTTACATTCTTTTTTTTTCTTTCTTTCACTCTTTCTTTCTTTCCTCTCTTTTTCTTTCTTTCAAAAAAAAAAAAAAGAATTTGGAGCAGAGACCATCAAGGTTTAAATGTTACTGTAAATATGACACCATTTTACTCACTAGAAATTGAATCCCAAAATATGAAATTTGAAGTCAAAGTTATCAGTGGAATTATTGCAATTTTCAGTTTAGAGACCCCAATATGAGTTGGTCTCTGAATAAGCAGTGATTTTGTTTTTCCCTCTCTTTCTCTCAGTTTCAGTCAACATGCCCATACATGTGTATGCCTACGGATTACTCAACAAGTGATTCATTTGGGAGCATAAGGATCAATTTCCTAATAATTCTAAATTCAAAAATGCTAGACATAAAATATTCAAAATTAGAATTGTGTGTGCTATAGAAATTTTTGCTCCAATGAGGACAAGATGGAAAACCTGTACTTTTTTTTTTTTTTTTTTAGAGATGGAGTCTCACTCTGTCACCCAGGCTGTAGTGCAGTGATGCTATCTTGGCTCACTGCAACCTCTGACTGCCGGGTTCAAGCAATTCTCCTGCCTCAGCCTCCCATGTAGCTGGGACTGCAGGTGCCCACCACCATGCCTGGCTAATTTTTGTCTTTTTAGTAGAAATGGGTTTTCACCATGTTGGCCAGGCTATTCTCCAACTCCTGACCTCAGGTGATCCACCCACCTCAGCCTCCCAAAGTGGTGAAATTACAGGCGTAAGCCACTGCACATGGCTCAGTGTCAAAACTCTGTTTTATATATCACTCTGGGTAAAGCCTTCCTCTATTACTGAGCCTGAAGAGCTTTCTTCCTCCCAAAACTCCTAGAAAATTTTGTATTAGTAATCTTGTGACAGTTCCTTTCTTATTGTCTTAAATTATTGTTTAAATACAGACATACCTAACTCTCTAGCACTTTTTAATGTGCCTTGTAAACTTACCTCATAAAATATAACCACTGCCTTTAAAGAGTTTACAGTGCACAAGCTCCTTTTGGTCAGAAGCCACGCTTTGCATCTTTGCACCTACCTTTAGTCTTTAGCCTTTTGACGCACTGAGAATACACTAAATGATCCATCACCTTCTGGGAGTAGCAAATGTTAATAATAAATCCAGATAATCCCTTCCTCCCTCCAACTCAACACCTAATTTATTTTAGACAGATAAAATTCAATCCAATTTTTAAAGATTTCCCAAACATCAATTTTCTTTTTTTTCTCTCTCTCTTTTTTGAGACGAAGTTTTGCTATTTTTACCCAGGATGGAGTACAATAGCACCATCTCGGCTCACTGCAACCTCCGCCTCCCAGGTTCAAGCAATTCTCTTGCCTCAGCCTCAAGAGTAGCTGGGATTACAGGCGCCCGTCACCACACCCAGCTAATTTTTGTATTTTTAGTAGAGACATGGTTTCACCATGTTGGCCAGGATAGCCTCAAACTCCTGACCTCAAGTTAGCCACCCGCCTTGGTCTCCCAAAGTGCTGGGATTACAGCCGTGAGCCACCACCCTGGCCCAAGATGAATTTTCAAAGCCTCTTCTGAACTTTGTGATTCATTTGAAAATAATTTTACTCCACAACTCCCTGTATATTTAGGCCACATTTTCTCAAACTTCCCTAGCTCAGTAGTTCCCAATGGGTAGCAAATTTATCCCCCACGCAGCCCTACCTCCCAGGGAATATTTGGCAATGCCTGGAAACATTTTTGGTTTTTAGACTTGGGGAAATGCTCCTGACATCTAGTAGGTAGAGGCCAGAAATGTTGCTAAACAGCCTACAACGTACAAGATAGCCCTACCCAACAAAGAGTAATCTGTCTCAATATGTCAGTAGTGTGGAGGTTGCGAACCCTAGCCCAGGTGAAAATAATCTCCCATTCTTCTAAATTCTTAGAGTACTTTGTCCCTCTCTTATGGGAACTTCTATTTTTTACTTTGAAATTTGGGTAGAAAGGGCCATGCCTTCATCAATTTCAATCTCCCTACTCTCGGTACTTAGCACCACGTTTTATGCTTTTGCCTAGTTCCAAAGAATGCCAGCAGATCCCCGGAGAAAATAAAAGTAGAAATCCTTAAAATAAGAATATCTAACATTCAGGAAATGCTTGTTTCCTTTCAATTACCCTAAACACTTAACAAGGATTATCCCAATTAATCCTCCAACAACCCTGTGTAGGAGGTACCGTTATTTCACAGATGGAAAAGCTGAAGCAGTAGAGAAGTGTAGTAATCTGTTCAAAAATCACACAGCTAATAAACTAAAGACCCAAGATTCAAATGCAAACACACTGACTCCACTGACCCTTTTCTGAACCAGTGAACTGTACCATTTGTATTCTTGCAAATGCTTGCACCATAATCCTTAAGAACAGGCCCCAGATCTTTTGTAACAAAGTAAGGAAAAGTACACTTTCAAAGAGAAGTAAATAAATGCTAGAAAGCGTATTTTCTCAGTATATTAAGCAGGTGAGCAGTGCCAAAAATTAAACTTATTTTTGATAAGCCACGTGTATTATTTGCCTTCCATTTTCCAGAAATTATGTTAAGCTCTTTATATATAAAGACAAGCAAGACAGACCCCTAACCTAAAAGAATTTATGATGTTTTAGGAGAGAGAGTGAAAAGAGATTCAACAATTTCAACTCAATAAGGCTGGTACTCTACTAGACCTGTAAACAAAGTGTTACGGATAACTGAATAGAATAGAAACATGTAACCTACCTCAGCCTGGGAAGGTAACACTGCAATTAACTTTTAATGGGGTACTAGACAATATGGGGGCTGTGTCAGCAGAGAGAAAAACAAAAAGACAATCCCATGAACCCATACGCTTTTCATGAAACTGCTAGTAATTCATCTACCTAAGTAAAAAGTTAAGCATAAAGCACTAACAAGATGGAAGCTTTAAAAAGGAAAGAGTCAAATGATGATACACTTTGTGAAGCTGATTAATTGCAATCCTTAAGGCAATGGGATATTGCAAAAGGGTTTTTAAGCAGGAGAGTCGAGTGACATGGTCAGGTTTGCCCTTTTAAAAGATCTCTTGGGAAGCAGAGTGGCACATATATTGGAAGGGCAAGGGCACAAGATTATAGGAAGGGAAACTAGTTACTCATTTACTGTAGCAATACATGCAAGAAATGGCAAGTACCTGAACAGACAGTGGCAGTGGAAGTGAGAAGTTATCTGTCAATAAACAGATGTTCCTTACCTGAGTTATTTTCTAAAATTTATAACCCAATACACCTCACCATCAAAACAAAGTACTTATGCACTCTCATAAATATCTTGTTCTTGAGCTAAACATGCAGCACTTCTGTGATTGTCCTTGGACTTCATGACAAAAAGCCTGGAACTTACTCTCTAAAATCCCATCAAACCAGCCTTTCACTAGAGGTGTTAATTTAACAGTGGGTGAGATTTAGGATTTTTCAAAGAATAGTGAGAAATCAGAAACAAACCCTAAATTCCTCCAACCTATATTAAAGAAATAATTATTCAAGGATACTTGATAAAGCAAAGTATCACAGATTTTGTTCAGGACCATCATGGTAGGTATAGGGACAATTGCAATAGGATTTTGCAATTGAAGAGAAAGACTAAACTCAACTCTGAAAACATCATAGGAACGTGGGAATTTATAGCCAAGAAGCAGGGTAAGGATCAGTGGATGAAAAATTACTAAGGGGAAGTATCAGGGGTAAGGGGGATTCTGGCTAAACCTATTGAGAGAGGAGGAAATAAACCAGCTAGGCAGATGGTTAAGGCAAAGAGTCCTCTGGAAACTTCCCTTCTAATAAAAAAACAGCCCAAGAAATTACTTCTCTCTTAACAAGGACCAGACTGGAAGATCAGGCTGCAAAACATAGATCAGGAAGCAATCTCTGACACAGCGGAGGAGCTTCCTGGGTAATCAGCAAGCTTCACATGCATACAGTGGATCCCCATAAGCACAGTGGGCCTTAGTAAGCACATTCCATTCATTTTTTGGACATACTCAGATAAGAAAGCTGGAAGCTTGCATGGAGGATGCCTGCAGCTGCACTGATAGAAAGGACTACCTTGGGCCAGGCTCAGGGGCTCAACACCCAACACATTGGGAGGCTGAGGCAGGCAGATCATGAGGTCAAGAGATAAAGACCATCCTGGCCAACATGGTGAAACCCCATCTCTTCTAAAAATACCAAATTAGCATGCACCTGTAGTCCCAGCTACTCGGGGACTGAGGCAGGAGAATCACTTGAACCCAGGAAGCAGAGGTTGCAGTGAACCGAGATCACACCACTGCACTCCAGTCTGGTAACAGAACAAGACTCTGTCTCAAAAAAAAAAAAAAAAAAAGAAATGACTACCTTGGCCCAGGCATGTCCACCATGGGAGTTCCACTCCCCTTTTTAGCACATGCACAGTATAAAAAAGAGAAGCAACACGGAGTAGCTTCGGCTAAGAACCTCCTTGTATAATGAAAGGTTGGGTTGGGGGCTGCTAGAGATCATGCTCTATGCAAATGACACACCTGGTCTTAACCAGTTTTTCACACCCTATGTAGATAATTACCCCCTCCCCACTAGCTCGTTTATAAAAAGCCTTGCATTTCACTGCAGAACAGTAACCCTTTTCAGGACCCCTCTCTGCAGCAGAGAGCTGTTCTCTTTTTTTCATCTATTAAACTCCTGCTCCAACCTCATCCTTGGTGTGTTCACGTCTTTGATTTTCTCGGCTGTGAGACAAAGAATTTCTGGTGTCACCCCAGGCAATGAGGCCACTTTACTATCTAACAGGATTCTTGTTGAAGACATTTCAAGGTAATCAGACATCACCTGGGGGACGGTGGAGGATGAGGAACCTAATCAGATATTGGGGGTAATCACATATCAAGGGGGGGATTCTTGCTAAACTGACTTAACAGTATTCTTTGCTAAGACTGGATTTTACAAATAAATATTTCTTTGTAAAAGAAATCATCTCCTAGATGAGCCCAGGAGAAGTTTTAGGAGCTTGACTACAGTTTGTTCAAGCAAAGAATTAACATCAGTTAAATAAATTATGTGATTTAAGAACTTCTTTATGAAAGATCTCAATGATGTTCAAACTAAATCCTTCATATTGTAGTTAAAGTTCATTTGATCTTCTTTTGTGTTATTTCCTGTATTTTAGAAGTCATACATATATTTGTCTACTTGGATTTTAGCTTCTTTACAGCAATTTATTTTTAACCCCAAATTAAGACTTTTTACTTCTGAAAGCTTAATCCTTAAAAAAAATACTAATTCACTTCAAAGCTTAATAATGCTAATGTTCTCAGATATAGCTGACAGAAATAAGTACTAAAACACAAGAACTACATAAATTGCATATGACTGTATAACATTCTTTCTGCCTCTTATACCCTAAAATAGATGAAACAATGTGTTAAAGACACTGCCTGCTTTCCCCAGGTCTTCGTATACACATCATTCCCTCAGGCAGGTCTTTTGTGACGCCATAGGTAAACCTAATTACCTCCATGATTCTTACCAGTACCTGCCTTTCCCTACCCTAACACAGTTCACCTTTAGGAAAATGCTTATTTAATTACTATCACTCTTTCCCTACTTATTTTTCCAAACTCGTTGAGGGTAGATTCATCGGTGACATTTTTCATGACTACATTCCCAGCACCAAGCATTATGCCTGACACATAGGAAGTGCTCAATAAATATTTGTTCAACATATGATTTAATCTGCTCCATCACCCATTCAAGTGATTCATAAAAGATTTGAGATGGAAAAATAAACGTTACTCACTGCCAGTGGGGACTGGCCCTGTGTTCTAAGTTGGGAGAAACTTACTCTTTCTGTACATAGTTTTTCTATTTTTTGGATTTTGCTATTGTTTGCAAGGTTTTTTTTTAATAACATGAAACCTTTCTTAATTAAAAACAAAAAAGATTTTAAATTCAAGAGTAAATAGGTTTCTTGTTCTATTTAACAGACCTCTGACAGAGAAAACACAGTTGGAAAACAGAAAGAACACTTATTGATTCATAAATACTAAGAACTTCTTTATTTCCAAAGTATAATTAGACAACATTGTTTAAAAAAAACATTTCTTACTTGAGTATATTTTAGTTTTAGAACTATCACAGCAGTCATTTCAATTCTCCAGTGTTCCTGAAATAGGCAATCATTTTGCATTACTAAATGGAATGAGGGACGCATTATCTTAAATGGTATTGCCTCACTGGACTCTTCCCTAATACATCTTCTCTATAATAGTGATCAGAACTTCTCAATGCCCTACCAGAATCTAGAGATACTTTTCTCTGTCTAATCAAAAGTAATTAAACATCTCATTAATATCTGGTTATCGATGTAGGCTTTATTTACTACTGTCTCTAACAAAATAGAAATTTATAATTCTATTACTATGTATGTATATATATATATATATATATATATATATATCACTCCCTTATTATGCCCCTTATTAAGAAATTATTCTTAAGAGTAACAGTCTGGATTACAAGTAACAAAAGACCTATTAAAATTAATCTTAAAAATAAATACATTTTTATTATTTCACTTAAGAAATTGGAAGAAGAATGTTTTTGAGGCTAGATGATTCTGTGATTCATTTTGAGCTTCCCCTCTGCTACTCTTGCCTTGGTGGCTACTCATCTCTGTAAACCAAAAATAAAATTCTAAGGCCCTCCGCAACCGAAAGAATGAACCTCCTCAGCCAGGGCACTTGGGTTTTTTTTGTTTGTTTTGCCTTTTTTTCCCCCAGAGAGTTTTGCTCTTGTTGCCCAGGCTGGAGTACAATGGTGTGATCTCACTGCAACCTCCACCTCCTGGGTTCAAGCGATTCTCCTTCCTCACCCTTCCAAGTAGCTAGGATTACAGGCACCTGACACCACGAGTGGCTAATTTTTTTGTGTTTTTAGTAGAGATGGGATTTAACCATGTTGGCCAAGTTGGTCTTGAACTCCTGACCTCAGGTGATCCACCCACCTTAAAGTGCTGAGATTACAGGCGTTCTGAACCACTGTGCCCGGCCCAGGGCACTCTTAAGTTTGAACCTGAGAGGCTGGTTCATGCCATGATGGAAGTGAGAGTCTGACATGCTTCTTATACCTCTACAGCATTAACATCAACATAGACCTTAAGCCTGATAAGAAACATTTACAGTCTATTCTCTCTGAAGCCTGCCACCCAGAGACTTCATCTGTATGATAAACTTTGATCTCCATAACCTCTTATCACAACCTACACATTTCCTTTCTATTGATCCCAGGTCTTCAGATAAACTCAACCAATTGTCAGCCAAAAAAACATTATAATCTACCTAGAAATTAGAAGACTCCCTCTTCCCCTCTCTCGCCACCCCTGCCACCCGCTTCAAGTTGTCCTTCCTTTCTGGACAATGTATTTCTTAAAGGTACTTGATTGAAGTTTCATGTCTCCCTAAAATGTATAAAACCAAGCTGCACCCTGACCACCTTGAGCGCATGTTTTCAGGACCTCCTGAGGCCTGTGGCTGTAGTCACTCATATTTGGCTCAGAATAAATATCTTCAAATATTTTAAAAGAGTTTGACTCTTTTCATGACCCCAAATGACTTTAGACACTCTAGACATCATATCTTCAGTCAACAACCTTCAAAAAGTCCAGAAGATAGCCCTCCTTGGGTCTTCCCTTTTGTTGAGAGCGGAAAACACTTTGCAGAGTACACTAGCAGCTGCTCCCCAATTGTGCCCATTCCTAAACAAATTGTTGGAGAGGAGATGTATCAGCCAACATTGCCTTTTATTGATCAGGATATTGCCTGGTACTGAAGGCGACCCTTTCCCCTCCCACAAGAAAAAAATGTTTTGGGTCTGTTTTCCAGAAGATGAGAAAATGGGAATTTGGTAGTCAACCAAATGTATCAGTGAAGTGAGTATTTTTCCCTCTGATTTGCCTATTTTAAGATACAGATTTAAGATTCTAATTGTTAGGTAAAGCTGAACCCTGATTAGGTACTTATTTTAGTAAGAGTATAAAAGAATTTTTTTATTCCTTAATTTATACAATGCATTATAAAAAGAGTTGAGATAGCAGTGGGATGAGGCTCCTCCCTCACACATGTTTTTTCTTTTTTCTTCTTCTTTTCACAAAACCCACACCATCGCTTCACTGACCATACCTGCTAACCCTGAGGCTGGCTTTAGTCAAACAAAGATAATAGCCATTCTTTTGTGCTCTCATAATGTTTAGCCATGCCTTTTACTTAAATAATTCCAGAATTGGTCTTAGGAGATCTAAACATAGAACTAAGGCTGCAGAGTGTCCCAACTGGGGAAGGAATGCTGAAGAGTTGATTTACAGCCTTCTTGCCACTGATCAGACCACCAGAAGGCCAGTTACTGAAGATAGTGAGATATACTGACTTGCATACCCTACCTCTCACATGCTTTACCCAGCCCAGCCTGTATACCTTCTCCTTAGGGTCAATTCCATGCTTTGCCTCATAAAAAGAAATCCCTTCTGGCTTTTTCAGGGAGCCTGCTGGAAGATGCTTGTGCCTTGTCTCCACTCTCTCCCTTGCACTGGACCACAAGCCCTGAAATAAAAGCCTAGTCTGGGAAATCTGCTTGACTCCATGTTAATTGCCATTACTTGGGGAACCAAGGAGCCTGTGGTTTATAAAAGAGCTAGGTGCCAGAATAACTGATAAATAAATGCATGATCCCTGCTGTCAGGGAGTTTACACTGTAGTGGGGGAGACAGACAAAAGGTGAGCTAACAAATGAAAAAATAATATTTGAGGTAAGTGCTGTGAAAAAGAAAATTATATGTAGTAAGAGGATGAGTTGGGAAGGAAGCAGTCGTTTTCTGTGATGAGACTTCTCTGAGGAGATAACGTTAATCCTAAAGAATGAAGAAAAGTTGAGCGGAGGACAAGCTCCCGAGAAGAAGGGAAAAGTATGTGAAGGTCTTAGGACAGGAAAAGGCTCCATGTCCAGAGCTGTTTAAATTTAAAAAATAATTTTAAAAAAAAAGAGAGAAGGGATGCTTCCTCCTCTGCTTCAGGTAAAGAAAGTAAGGATGTTTTCCAGTGCAGATAAATAGCAACAAGCTGAAAGGTTCCCTTTCACATAGATTCTATCTCTTTAGTGCATAAGACACTGAGTGCTATGCCTTAGTATATTGCCACAGACAGAAGGTCAAGACTAACCTATTAAAAAAAAGGGGGGAGGTGTACTGCAAACTCCTGTAGTAGCAACAGAATGAGAAGGGTTGCAGGAAACCAGGGCAGCCCTGAGGACCTACGGGACTAGAGGGAGAAATTTTTTAAATATCAAGACTCTCCCAGGCTTGCCTGCACCCTGGACATCAGCTTCACTCTCTGTCTCTCAGGCTTTTGTGAAGTATGGCATTGCTGTAGGCAGCTCTGCAGGCAAAATTTGCAATCTCATAAAAGGGAGAAAATAGATAATTCCATACCACTTGCATGCAAAATAAAATAAAATCATCTCAGTTTGGCACATCCCTGAATCAAACACTGGCCAGGAGAATGGAGCACTATTACAGACACACTGTATTGTGCAGGTGTAGTCTGTCATCCAAAAAAGAAGGGGGCCAGGCAAAGACAACAGTCAGCTTACTCAACCTCTTCAAAAACCAATGCAAGTGTGGCTGATAAGTGACAGAGCAGGAGCACTGCCATCTTAGACAAGCACTGTCATTCTAAAGTTCCTCTGATCAAAAACCCCCTAAATCCAAAGGACATCAGCCTAATGGCTAAGGTCAGCATGACCATAAATCATTCAAAGCCCCTCCCCAACAAGAGAAAATGCCAGCCCCAAGATAACCTCCCCTCTGACTAGAGAGATGTCAGTCTCAAGACAACCTCCCTTCCAACCAGAGACATTCCAATCCTGCAATAAACTTATCTCCCACACAGAAACATTCCAAGCCTATGATAAACCCTCTTACTTTAAAATCAATCAATACTCTTAATCTGTAAGAGAGAGTGCTCCTGACTGAAATATGCCAGAAGCCCCGCTCAGGTTTATTCTCCAAAATAAAACTGTCTTTGACTCTTGAGCCACTTTTTGTGTTTCTTTCCTCTTCAACTCTTACAATAATAATAATTAAATTCACACTGTATTTTTTTAAATCACAACCCATGTATTTAAATAACAAAAATACTCTAGAATTCCAACTACTGAAGTTCTAACCAACTCGAAAGGAAGACTGGATAAAGCCTCAAATCAGTTGCAGCCTGAAGAAGCTATTTCTCACACCTATGTGGAAACCATTCTTCCCTGTGTTGATTCTATGATGCTACTATCCTGTGCTCCAGTTTATTCAATGCCTCACACCATGCCTTATTTAAATTTTACCTCCCTGTGTGTATCTACCCATGCTCAAAATTTCACACTCATTTTTCTTCATTCTGGCTATTGCTATTCCTAATTGGCCACTCCAGAAATTTGTGCAAAGATGAAACAGTAAAAAAGTATACTTAAAATCACTGAAAGAGTCAGCCTCAATCTTTGTCACAAATCATACCATCCACTTCTGGTTTTGATTTAAAGTGTTAATAGTTTTTCTAATAGAGAAAGACCTCGTGGCTAACCATAAAATTCCATTTCTACTCAGACAGCACCACCTGCAGAGTCATTATGTGATGTTGCAATTCAAAAAAACAAGCAAGCTTCGCATTTACTTTGGAGAGTAGGAGACAGAAATAAGAGGTCAGATTCTCACTGGTTATGATATTCTCCTGCTCTACTTTTACACACTGTACTGTGGTTTTCCATAAGTATATTTTCCAGAAAATTGCAATGTCTGGGGCTTCAACATTCCAACTCTATTCACAAACCTTGAAATCTAAAGGCTTAGCTTTAAAATGTCAAATAGAATATAAAGGTATTAAAATATTTTACTACTTATCCTCTTACGCTGCATGACTTTTTTTTAAAGTTAACAGCATTTTTTACATATTTGGAAAGATGTCAAAACCTGAGCAATACAGAAAGTATGAACTATATAATAGACAAAAGAAACAAATGTTACCTTTGTAATTTTTGCAGTTTCACTCAGTAGCTCCACCTAGTCTCCATAAGTGGTTAAATATTTTACTTGAAGGAAGTATTTATTAGTTGTTCTCTATAGTACTTTAAAAATAGCTCCCTACACCTTTAACTGTTAATTAGCTCAAATATTTGGTTCAGAAACCACAGCCCTGTTTAGTGTGACCTCGTTGGTATGGCATCTGGGCAATTATCTTTGAGATAATGAGTCTTTTCATCCATAACAGAACAACAACCTCTCGCTTGGATTGCAAAAGATTAGAGCCAATCTGCTGCACACCAGGGTGCCTGCCATCCCCTTTGTATCATACCTTATTTTCCAAGTAACCTTTCACATTCTGAATTAATTAAAGTGTTTTCAGATTAAAAATTAATGAATTCACTTTAGCATCATTTGGGGAAATAACAGGCACAAAATATCATCCAAGACATGTTTTGGATTCTTACACCACAACCTAAATGAGAAAATAACTACGTCATTTAACAGAATTTTCTGATACATGTCATAGTCTAGCCAGATCCTGGTTTTGGTTACTCAGAAAAATAAAGCCACAGAAAACATTTAGTGATACAATGTGGTAAATGTTCACTTGGCATTTTTATATATTTTAATTTCATTCAAAAATTAATTTGGAGGTCACCAAGTAACTCCAAATCTATCAGATTGTGATAATGTTTCTAACCTTTCTATCCACATCTATCAGATTGCGATAATGTTTCTAACCTTTACCATTAACCCCTACTCTATTCATTCTCCACCTAGCTAACTCAACAGTTGTTCAAGACTACATTTGTCTCAACTTCTCAAACAATACTAAATGAAAATGGAATTCAGGCCACCAGATGGCTAGACAGTAGAAAGGTAAACTTTATTGGCAATACTGGTTTGCAAGCCAGGAAGAGAAAGTCTCCACCATGGACCAAAGGTGTTTTCTCTTCAAAGAGAGGAAAAACAATTTGGGTTTTCTGCCTCAAAGTGGCAGTATCACACATATTCAGCAGGTTTGAGTTGAAAACTATACATATTTATGAGGGGAACCAAGTGTATACAGCTAGGGTAAACATATACACAACTTACATCCAATGTTCACTTTGGGGTGGGATTTTAGCATTAAAATGAGGTAGAATTTGACTCTTTATGTCAAAAGGTGAACTACAAGACACAAAGAGCACTAGTGCTCAGGGTCTACAGTACCTTATCAGAAGAGAATATTTGCAATATTGGTCCTCTGTCCTGCCACAGTCGTCGTGGTCTAGGTTGTAATTCAGCCTGATAGCTCCTGTTGTCAGAGAGTTGTTATCACAGTCACATCAGGGTCACCACCCGAGACGTCGATTGCCACCTGCAGGGGTCTGTCTTGCAGACCCAGACTCAACAACAGATGAATGAATGCACTCTCACACCTATTACAGTGATTCCAGAGGGCTAAGGATGGTCGTCAGCTGCTTTCAGAGGGTAATTACAGCCAACTGACCAAGACCTTTGTACATCCTCACATTTATTCAGTAAAGATTTCATAACAGAGGTTCTAAGTCAACAAGCTTGTGGATAATTAACATGGTTAAAAGAGTGGTTTTACGAATTATGAAAGCTTTGGGGTGCTAGGGCCCACAGTAAACATCATTAATGGGTAATTCCCATTTAACCTTCCTGAGAGGGCCATCCAGAACAAAGTTTACAGAGTAAACAGAGTAGAGACAAAGGGATGTGGGGTAAACAGATTTAACTAGGAAAGCCTCTTATCATCTCTTTTTCCTGTGCTAATGTAATGAACCAGCTGCTTTCAGCCTGTCCCAATAAAACATTTGGGCCTTCCAAAAAGTTTGACACTATAATCTTCTAACTTTCCCCCATATTTCACCAGCCACCCCAAGTGAACCCCAACAGGGAGTTTCACAAATGTGTGGTTTTTCTTAAAGTAGGAATTTAAAATTTTGCCATGGTAGCCAGGCCCTGAGCCCTCAACAAAAGGATAACTTTGTTTTACTCACTTAGGGTCCATCTTAATTGTAAAAGGGCATCCTATTTTGGCATCCCAGATCAAAGCATTGTAGGGGACTTAAAAAAAAAAGTCTTTTCTCACTCATCACTGGGTTCATGGCTGAAACCTCTATATCAAAAGACAGCTAAGATTATACTAATTTATTTAATATAGGTTTTACCTGACGTAAGAGCCTTCATTAGAAAAGGAAAACCAAAAAAACAGAGAAATCTGTGTTTTTATGCTATGTTTGATGAAGAGTGGACAGTTGTGCAGATATATGATTGGACAAAGGGAGTATAATCTAATGGTAATAAACTGGGAGGTCTGGAGGACATTAGCAAAGCCTGTTTCGATTTTTGTTGGTGTCTCTGTGTTTTTGAAAATAAGGATATTCCTTTCCTCTTGGTATAAGGAGAGTCTCTCTAGAATGAAGGTTTATGACTTACTTTTTTAGAAGTTTAGATAATTATTTTATGGTCTGCTTCAAGGGAAAAGAATGAGAGGAAGGCGAGAGGGGACTTCCTACTTCTGCTGTTTTCACAAATGCCAAGGTGCCATATTCTGGGGTAGCATATCCTGAACCCCATTAGAGTCAAGCATTCTTCTCAGGGATTTGCTGGAACCTCCTTTTTTTATAAGACTATCTTCATGAGGAGGGTCTATATGGACAGATTTCATCCAGGAATGTTAAAACTGCTTCATAGCAGCTTGAAATGAACCAACAAATAGTCCTATTCTCTTTCCCTTTTATGCTTGCCTTGACTTAATAAGAAGTGAGAGATGTCATGAAAAGTGATGCTAACCACTCTGCTATCATTCCCTGTGTCTTAGTCAAGTTAAGTTTTCTTTGGTTGTGAGAAACAGAAATCCACTCAAATTAGCTCAATCACAAAGAAGAAACTTTATATAAGAAGACTTAGTGTAATCAAGCCTTATGAAGAACTAGATTAAAAGCTTGAAAAAGAATCAGAAACCAAAGCATAAGTCTCACTATATATATATATACACACACACACACACACACACACACACACACACATACATATATTGGATATTTATATTGTCCAATCATTAGCAAGTCCTGTTTAGATTTTTGTCCAATCATATGTCTGCACAACTGTCCACTCTTCATATTTATATATATAAATATGTATATATAAATATATATATGTACACACACACACACACATACATATCTTTAACACACACACACACCGAACCACCCCACTTCTCTTTTTTTTAACAGGCTAATTGTTTTTCTAAAAGTAAATCTGACGGGACCACTTTGATCTGCTGCGCACTACTGATCTAAGCTGCTTTTGCCAATGAAAGTAATGTCAACCTTAAATAATGAGATTTAGAAAATATGATTAAGTACAGAGTCGGTTCAAGCACAAAGCTTGAGGATAGGCACGTGGGAAACACAGACTTTGAACAAATGGGTGAGTGTTTCAAAGCTGGGAAGTTACCTTTCCATTTATGTGGACACAGACAGAGAAGTATTGTAGGATCATATTTTCCAAACAAAACCAGTGCATCCTTTACAGTGATTACATTGGTTACAGACTGCTAAATTCCAAAGCAGCTTAGTTTATTACTCTGTGAGGAGGGGTAGAGGTCTGGGGGAGATGGGGAGTGAGGGTCTTATCTCTGGCATTTCTTGGTCTTCCTAATTATTTACAGGAAAAAAAGGCAGAGGCCAGACGTTGTGACTCACACCTGTAATCCCAGCATTTGGGAGGCCAAGGTGAACAGATCACTTGAGGTCAGGAATTCCAGACCATCCTGGCCAACATGGTAAAACCCCATCTCTACTGAAAACACAAAAATTAGCCGGTCATGGTGGCATGCACCTGTAATTACAGCTACCCAAGGAGGCTGAGGCAGGAGAATTGCTGGAACCCAGGAGCCAGAGACTGCAGTAAGCTGAGATCATGCCACTGCACTCTAGCCTGGGTAACAGAGAAAGACTCCATCAAAAAAAAAAAGGCAACAATTGCAGCTGCTTGCCACATGACGCAGACCACATAGTGACATTCCTATCCAGGTTCAGACTAATTTAAAGTTCCTGCAGCTTTACATTTGAATTATTTAATTTCATAGTACAACATAATTATCAAGATGGATGTCATGGTCTATACCAATGGCCTGGAAGGTAGAAATTAGTTCTCTGAAAATGAGTTTTTTTGCCTAGGTCATCAAAACAATCTGTTCACCTGCATATGCACATCACTCTGCCTAGAACTGAATTCCAGCAAAATGTGGCATTCAGGCTTAGCAGATTCAGCATAAGTCATGAAAGTTCAGGTGTACCAGATATTAAACCAGTGGCAAGTGACCAACTAATACATCTTTATTCTACTTTTAAATGCTTCTCCTTCACCCCTACTAGAAAAATGTCTAGTACTGATTTTGCCATTGATGAGCCTAAAATTTCCTAAGGAAGGTAACTGGGAATGCCAAGAATAGTTTTCTCTCTCCACACTGAAATAGACATATTGCTGTTAGTCTTCAAGATGCAAGAGGAGAATTAGGAATCAAGTTCTGCTAGAATAATGATAATGCATCTTAAAATCACGCATAGAAATTTAGCTGATTAAGTCACATAAAACTCATATAACTTCTTTGCCCTTTTGAGAAAACTTGTTTCTGTCATCAGCTAATCTAATAAAAAGTTTTTTCCTCACATTAGATGTTATTTATATGCTTATTTTACATATGGCAATAAAGTACATGTGTGATATAAAATAACTAGAAAATGTTAATAGTTGATTAATAATTAAATATAAAAAGAGAGCCATGAAAGATAGATTCCATTGGCTATTATTTTTAAAGACAATTGATTGAACCTTGTAAGAATTACAACTTTGTATTTTAAGGGGCTTTTCCTTTGAGGGGGTCAAATTAAAGGAATTCAATGCTTTACTCGCTTGTATGGAGCTAGGCAATAAAAGAAAGATACTCATTGAAGTATCAGGAAATTCAAGATATGTGACTGAAAGCTATGCATAAGGGATGCAAGGAATGGGACTACATCTGCTTTATAGATAATACCAGGTTTTCTTCTACAGGTAACTTTCAGTTTTGCAGAGCATGATAGAATCTATACAATATTAAGAGTAAGATGAACATTGATTCTGTGATATTTCCTGAGAGGGAAATACTGCCCAATTACTCCTGCCCTACCTTCTACATCTCTCCAAACCTTTTCTACACATCTCCAAGTAGAACTTGGGCTTTAAAATCCGTTACACCTATTAGTAACTCCCAAATGTAGACCCCATGGCTGTGGGTGAAAATCACAGTGCCGGCACTTCACACTATAAAGCTAATTCCTATGATTAATAAATACTGTACTTAGATTTTCTGGTCTAAATACAATGCTCACTGGGAGTCTGAAGTCATTATTTACCCATTATTAGATACTGAGATTATGTTAGTATGTTGAATAAGCCATAAATGTCAACTTCTAGTTCCTATGCCTCTAACTGAGAAAACAGTGTGACCACAACCTCATAACCCTCATAACCCTGATGCCTGAAAGACATCTCTTGTCTCTCCCCAATATCACCACCTTAGTCCAATCCCCTATTGCCCCCACCCTCCAGAACTAAGTCCTCTTCACAGGTCTCCTGGCTCTCCTAGTTTCTCTATCTGGAGGCTAGAATGATGCTATACCCTTTTTCACCTGCTAATCCCTGGAAAATAGTCCCATCTCTCTGGAGCTGTGGACATTATTTTCCGTTTCCTTACTCCCAGAATAGTCAATATTGACTTTAAAAAACAGTCAGTAACAGCCAGGCATGGTGGCTCACACCTGTAATCCTAGTACTTTGGGAGGCCGAGATGGATAAATCATCTGAGGTCAGGAGTTCAAGACCAGCATGGCCAACATGGCAAAACCCCATCTCTAGTAAAAATACAAAAATTAGCTGGGCGTGGTGGCACACACCTGTAATCCCAGCTACCTCAGGAGGCTGAGGAAGGACAATTGCTTGAACCCAAGGGGTGGAGATTGCAGTGAGTGGAGATTGCGTGATGAGAGTGAGACTCCATCTCAAAAACAAACAAACAAAAAAAGGCAGTAACTAAGGATAATGCATATCTGTGTTCCTTTCCATCTGGAAGTGTTCATCAAGTGTCCTATGGTAAAGATAAATCCCTTGTTAGATAAATGTCACCTAAATTACCCTTACTATACAAGCGTTCTCAATAATCCACTGGCATTTCACTGAGACAGACCATACAGGTGGGCTGCTCTGGCAGACTGTAATGACATTTTATTTTTCTGATTGAGCCAGAAAATCTTTGCCAGAAAGGGATCTCCACATTTCATTGAGTGTGAAAGTGTTAGAAAGGTATAAGACTGCTATAATTAAAATAGCAAGCCTACAGGCTTGTAGTGTATTCTACATTTAATAATGGGTATACAATATTAAATAATATAAATATTTGATGCTGATTAAACTAAGAATATTCTCAGGTATGAAAAAACTTTGTATTTTAGGGAAAAAAATTAATCTTTTTTATATTCTTTAGGCAACCAGTATTTAGGATTTCTTTAATCAGCTATGTTATTCTCATAGTTACAAAGAAGAATTTTTATTTTTTTAACTTATCAAATAGTTAATTTATGCTACTTGCCACCTGCAGTTATTTTATTACCACTTTGAAAAGGTGAGAAAATAAGTCATTAATATGCACTGATGATTTCCTTTAGCAATTTAGAAGGGTCCATATATCAGAAACTCTTCCAGATCTCCACCATTGCAAGGCTAAAAATTACATTGAAATTCAGCTATTTAACCTTCATAAATGAAGTAACCTGCACAGCTAACATTAAATGTTTGATTTAATTTACTTGCACAGGTAGCTCACTGAGAAGGCATTTAACCTTAAAATTAATGATAGCAGATCTATTCCACAGTGTATGTGCCTCCAATTGCTTTCTACAGCACTGCACAAACTAATGTTAAGTTCTCATTTTAGTTATATTCGTGGGCAGGAGGGAGACATTATCCTCAATTATCCTGTATAACATCTTTGTCAACTTCAGATGCCTTCCGCTTCAAGAGCAATGGATGAGGAAAGTAGGGGTGAGACAAGACCCAGGCCATAGCAGATAACCTCTGAAAGCAGATTCAAGGAGAAACCTCTTAGAGTCATGCATGAGTGTTGGTTTTTAATTGTTTCTAAGCTAAATGAGCCTCATCTTTTTGATACTTTTACCTTGGCCACCTTTAGGATAATTAGGGGTTTGTTTGTACACGTTTCTAAAAGGAGAGAATCTTTAAGTACCAGGAGACATCTTTGGAGAATTTATCCTGATCTCCAAAGAGAAAGGCCTTTCTATGATTAAAAAACTCAAAAGTCATAACATTTAAAAAATGGATAAACGTAACAGCACACACATCAAACATTTCTGCCTGGCAAAATTCACCAAGCAAAGTCAAAATATATGACAAACTGGAAGAAAAACACAGGCATGTTATAAAGAGTTTGTCTCCCATTTCATACGTAAAGAATATCTACAAATCAGTTTCAAAAGTCTAATAACACATTATGAAATTGGCAAAAAAATAGGCACATAGTTCACATTAGAGAAATAAATATGTCACTTAAATGGATGAAACAATGTCCACGTTCACTCATAATAATACAAAGACAAGGGTACCAAGATACTAATGTTTATTACGAGACTGGTGAAGATCCAAAGATTTAATAAGATACCACAGGTGATACTGTTCAGCAACAGTCACTCTCATGCAATGCTGATGGGTATAACATATCAAAAGTTGTATGGAAGATAATTTGCAGTATCCAGCAAATCATATATATATATATATACATACACACACACCGCCCCCCCCCCCAGAATTTCCACTTCTAGGACTATACCATATAGGTGTACTTATATAATAAAGAAAAAATATGTAGTAAAACATTTTTATAAGAGCAAAAGTGAATAAACAACCTAAATATTCACATATAGTGGATTGAGTATATCAAGGAATATGCATATAAGAGAATAATATACTATGCAGTCATTTTTAAAAGAATTAAAATGTTTTTTCTATATTAAAATGAATTGACCTTTAATGTATACTTTTGGGTTAAAAATAGAAAGACTAGTATGAAGCAATGTGTGTAACAATAATATGAAAATATCTGTGTAAAAAATAGAGAAAATATACATTTGATAACACAGTTATCCAATGTTAGGGACTGCATGTGTCTCCCCTTAAGGCATATGTTGAAATTTAAACCCCAATGTGATGGTATTTGGAGATGGGGCTTTTGAGAAGTAATTATCAATAGATCATAAAGGGGACCCTTAGGAACAGACTAGTGCTCTCATAAGCAGAGGCCAGAGAGCATGCTTGCTTGCTTGCTTTCCACCCTGTAAGAACACAATGAGAAGCTGGCAGTCTGCAATCAGAACCAACCGTGCTGGCACCCTGATCTTGAACTTCTAGCCTCCAGAACTGTAAGAAATACATTTCTGTTGTTTATAAGCCACCTAGTCTATGGCACTTTGTTACAGCAACTCAAAGTGACTAAGATGCTCAAGAAGAAATAAAGGATACACAAGAAGCTGATAGCATTAACTAACTGTACTGAGAAGAATTGTGCAGCTGCGGGACAGAGGCCAGGCGGGGAAATCTGTCATAAATCGCCTTTGTACTTCTGAATTTTGAACCATATAATTTACTGCCTATATGAAACATGGTTTTAGTAAATAAAAAGGAAGCAAGCAGATAAAGGTTTTGGCTAAAATAAGACATATTTTTCTATTAATTTCACTTATTAAAATTTCCTTTAACTTCTAGCACAGTGGAACAGAGATAATCCAAATTATTTCTTGAATAAAAATATAAGGAATGCCCTTCTGAGAACAACTGTTAGAGTTGCTCATGGCAATTGTCCTTTCTGTAGAATTCTAAATGCTTTCTCAGCTCTTACCCTGCTCCATGCTTCTTACCTTCTCAAAGAATAAAACATTGTTGGATAATTTCTCTACAAAATATAGGCAAGGACTTGCAACCCTTGCCCACAGTTTATATAGAATTAGTGCAGGCCTGCTCAGTATCAAGCTGTAGACCTTTAATTATGGCATTTCTCAAACAGGGAGACCTTGCCTAACATATGGTCTGACACTAGGACAGAATATTTTAGATGGGGCCTCTTAGGAAATTAGGGACATATGAGAATTTTTTAATGTCAGGTTAGAGGTTTGATATGAAATTAAATATTCTTAGTTTTTTTCTATTTTGTTTAGGTTTGATTTTCATGAGATTCTTTTAAATATACAAAGCTCCTTCATTCTTGGCTGGAGAAAAATGTTCAGTCCTAACAGAAAGAAAAAGCAAAAGAGTCTTTCTCAAGGTTGAGCTATGGGGAAAATGGAATGGGCAGAAAGAGACAGCGAAAGTAAGTGAAGCAGAAGAATGATTATTTTCACACTGAGTATGGTCCAGAGATGAAGTCTGTCTGGGAGGGTGGGAAATAAAATGTAACCCTAATGATTACTAAAAAATTATCACTAAAACTGCTGGGCCATTTTGAAACATAAAGTTATCTTCAGTCCAACAGGACTGCAAGGTATCTTATCATAATTGGAAATAGGTAATTTTTAAATACCACCTGCAATAATGCAAGACAAGCTGAGAGTGCGTTCTGCAAAACATAACACACTTAGCCTGCACAAGAGAGGTGATGCTGATAAAAATTTTACAAAGTAAGCCAGAGAGATAATTCTCCACATTTACATTTTTGTGGTCACAAAAAAAATTCTCTGGCACAAAATCCCTTTTCTCATAAACTCAAGCTGGGCACAATATGTTCCTTCTCCATCCTTTTTTTTTTTTCTCCTAGCACACAGTTTGACACTGGTTTGATGTCATTAGCATCACCTTCGACAAATCATTTTCTTCACTTGTCCAATTACAGACAACATAAAAATGCCTGTTCTCTATGTTTCTTATTTCAACACTGGAACTTGACATGACTCTCCTTTAAATCACAGAAGCCACTTGTCAATTTCTATGACTTAAAGTTAATTTTCACTCAGCTTTCTCTTCTTTTTATTTCACATTTCTTGTGGGTAATGGCCACAGTGAAAATGATGGTATAGGAGCTTTTCTCCCTCAGACCCCTACCTTTTCCACCATGGATTTATAGCACACTTTTGCTCAGGAAAATTTTCATATAGCTCCCCTCCACTCAACAATAAAAGAGCATCATAAACCTGTATAGATATCCTCTCACACTCTTTAGGGCCAAGTTCTTCCCTTATACCAAAATGTGGAACAGCTGCTACAGCAGTCAATGATGAAAATGGGGCAGCTGATGTCCCGAGAAGGAACTCAGAAGCTTACTACTCATTTCATTCTACTGTTCCCAAAACAGGCTGAGAGGCACATACAACAGTCAACTACCACCAAGACTGTAATCACGGTAAATACACAATGACATGAGCAGATACAGAGAAGGGTATTCATTCTTTCCATTCGAAGAAAAAATTGTATCAAAGAGGGACAAGCTAAGTAAGTTAAATTTCACTAAATTAAAGTTGTGTGTTTTTAATCCATATTCTCTGCATAAAAGCAGCAGCAAAAGAAATAGTGGGTAACAGAAAAAAAAAAACTAATAAAAATGTTTGTGTGTTTTGTTTCAATGCATATTATCTTGGCCTCCCTTGGGGCGGGGGGGCAGGTCACACATTTTTCATTTGCACATTCCATTTACCTTTTTTTTTTTTTTTTGGCCCCTTTTTAAGGATTCTAAATGCCTGACTTGTAATACACACTTGTAGATTTCCATGGAAACCAGGATTCACCTTGAAATATAAGATAGTATTCTAACCCATGTACTGAAACACCTCCAGGGCTGGTGGGTAGCCCTGCTCAAGCCATTACTGTCAGGCTTTTATAGGTGAATTTCAGAGCTCCCTTGGATTCATTGAAAATGGGTCTTGAAGATGAAATATCCTTCATTGCCAATGTGTCCTGCCTGTGTATACTTTATCTTTGATCCTGTGTGTTTCAACATTACTTTCTTCAAAGAAAAAAAAGTGTCGTCTCACGTTACACTCCAGAAATTTATTCCTAGTTCAATTTATGCTACCCAAAAACCTAAACTCTAGCCATTTTTTAAATACAGAATTTAAAAATAAAATCATCAGACATAACAATGTTTCAATCCCCAAGACTGTCTCAACTATAAATGGCTTTCCTAATTTATTAATTATAATATTCTCATGAAAAATCATTGATTTAAACAATTTCTTTTCAATGCTAATTTCTACCTGGGAATGTCAGCACTTAGGAGAAAATATAGAAGCACATCTTACTGAGGGCTGAGGAAAATGTGTCTCTTATATTGCTTTCATGCTGTTTCATCCCACATTACGTTGCTGTGTTTGACAATCGCTTCCTGTCTTAAAGGATCCTGTGCTGTTCAATTTGGTAGCCAACAGCTCTATGTGTCTATCGAGCAATAGAAAAATGCCTAATCAGAATTTAGATGTGCTATACATGCAAAATACACAACAGATTTTAAAGACCTAGTACACATAAAAAAAGAATGGAAAATATCTCATCCGTTTTTATATAATTCTTATGTTGAAATGATAAAACTTTGGCTATATGAGGTTAAATAAAATGTATTAAAATTAATTTCACCTGTTTCCTTTTCACTTTTTAAATATGGCTACAAGAAAATTTTAAATTACATATTTGGCTTGTGTTATACTTCTCCTGGACAGCACTGATATGGAATTTATAAAAGCATCAAGGAAAGATTAGGAATACCACTATATCCAAGCCTAGCATATGTTCTAAATACCCCTAGTCCCTGGCATAATATAGGTGCTCAATAAATATTTATTAAATAAAGGAATAATAAAAGTGAATAAACAGTTTCTTAAAGAGTAAATTTTTGCCAAAGAAATCAAAGTGATTCATGAATATGAGGAAACGAGTGATTTGCATGCTTGAGAATTAAAGGAAGGTAAGTATTATGAGAGTTAAATCTGAAAAGTAAAGAAATGACATCTAATGAATTTTTTTTTAATTCTGGATTTTTAAAACTGGCTGAAGTTTAGGTTTTTGGGTAGCATAAATTGAACTGGGAATAAATTCCTGGAGTGTAACGTGAGATGATACTTTTTCTTTGAAGAAAGTAACATTGAAACACACGATCAAAGATAAAGTATACACAGGCAGGACACATAAAAACGAAGTACGGGTTGAAAAATGCCAAAAGCGAAGAAAGAAGAGCTATTTATAAGATATAATTTATGTGATCAAGAGTAAATATATATATTGTTTCTAAGGAAAGTAACAATATAATTAAAGATCAACAATTTAAATTAAATTTAGGGGCATTTATTTTGATGGTAATTTGTGCAAAGCCATGATTTAAATGAGATAAATCAAAATTTGACTAATTAATTAAGATTTCTGAAAGGTATATAAAGAAAAAATGGTTTTATAACATGCCATGATGGCAATTAGTGTCATAACAAAGCTGGGCAAACCTTTGCCTTTGTTTATAACTCTAACTAGACCCAAATACCTATCAGTTTTACCAGATGTTGGAGATAAGTTGAAAGTGAATTATTTGTCATGGGAGAAAATTCCAAATGCTGGAAAGCAAATTAGGTAATTTAGAAAATTTGTGGAAAGTCTAATAAGAAAGAAATTTCCCAGATCAGTGTTTGTATCTAGAAGGGAGCAATGGCTTTTTTAACTAACATCAATACAGTACTTAATATATGCCAGGCACTGTTCTAAGCAATTTACCTAAATTGGCATAATCATCACATAGTCTTCATAAGGAGTCCATGATATAAGGACTATGGTTATCCCTATTTTGTAGATAAGAAAAGTGAAACAAGAGATTGACCAACTAGCCCGTGATCACACAGCTAGTGAGGGGCACAGCCTGAATTCAAACCCAGACAGTCTTGCATCTAATCACACTGCTATACATTTATGGGAACCTGCTATGTGATAGCTGAATTATATATATTACTCCATTTTTATACAATCTATGAGAAAGTACAATTATTACCATTTTGATGTTAGGTGATCAGGATTCAGAGAGGTTAAGTCACTTACCCAAAGTAACCTCTTTGTTTTAGAATCAAAATTTGAATACAGATCCAACTGATTCCAAAATTCCTTCCACTATATATTACCTCATGCTAAATAAAGAGGGCCTGCAAAAGACTCTAACACAATTTTTGTCTCTAAACACCCACCTATTGACCAGTTTGGTAAAGGTAGATTACTCAGATGATCTGTATCACTGAATCTGCAGCACTTTCTTTTGTGAAACTAGAACAATATCCAATCGAGTGAAAATTAGTTATTTTTTCTTACATTTTTGAGTTGTGAAATTGCACATATGTGTATTTACTATTCTCATTTTTCAAATCTTACAGTATCTGCTGAAATAATCATAAAACAATGTATACAAAGCTATGAACAGTGCTGGAATATGGTGCCAGGACCATTCGGAGAGTCATGAAGCTACTGTCTGCCTCTTCCACAAAGGATTGCTGGATTTTGCAGACCCCATCTGTAAGCTGCAGAAAGGTCTTCTTCACAGCAAAGGAAATGTGCTATGTTCCTTGCAGTCTGACCCACAAATACATAAAAAGTCCCAACATCAGTGAATGGTTAAAATAGGGAGATACATGGTCACCTCATTAGCACAAATAAAATACACACTGCCAATAAACAGAAAAAATATTTAACCAAAAAAAAGCAAATCCAAAGACATATTTTACTTCTGTAAAGAAGTCAATATGGCAATAAAATATAGAGAAGACTTCATCATTGCTAATAAAACTATATAATATGTCCACAGAGTAATTATCTAATGATGATAAACGTTTTCTTTTCTTTAAGAAATCAAAAGGAGGAGAAAATGAAGAAAATCTAGTGCTAATTGTGCTGAAGAATTAAAATTCAGGAAAGTTAGAAATGGAAAGTTATGCTTCCCCTAGTAACTATAACTTGGCATGTTCTATATAAGGACATAAATATAACAGTAAATATAGTACATAAAATACTATCATGTGTGCAAGAAACGAATAATGATAGCTGAGAGGATCATAATTTTGACTTTCCTGATTTTTTATGAGTTTAAATTCTCAGCCACAATGTTGCAGTAATACATGCAAGTTTTTTAGCCAATCTTGACTTAATTTTTGCCTCTATGCAATTTTCCAGGTTTTCTTGACACTTTATAGGTTAAAGCAGTAACCTTTGAACATTGACCTTCCAAATTTGGTTCTGATTCAAGTCTTGACCTTTAAAGTAAAAAAAAAAGAAGAAGAAGAAGAGGCATGAGTATTTTTCCCTGGAACTTATTAAACATGGGAAAGAAGGTAAAAGCAAAGCTTGCAGCTGTGCATGACTGTTTAACAGTGGGGGAATGAAGAAACTGCTAAATAAAACAAGTCACACGTTGGTCCAGAGAAAAAGCTCAAGTAATCATTTCAACCTGCACACCAGTGTTTTTTATTTAATGCTGAGGGGTGTTTACAATGCTGTGGTTGCCAAAGAAAGGTGAATCCAGAAGAGTAAAAGAATAGCAATGTATGAGACTATTTCACACCAGCTATTTGCAGTGAATATTTTAGTAACCATCATGAATCCATGTCAGCAGTGCAACCATCAAACGAAACAGGAAAGAAAGCAAATACTACCCTAAAGAATGAATTTCGATTTTAAACAGAGGTGGAGGCATTTTCACTGCCCTCTGCTGTAGTGATGATGGGGTGGAAAACAGTTTGCATCAGAGAAACGTGCTCTTTCTGAGCTCGTGTATTCTCAATTCACCATCCTATTTTTGAACTTGAGAGGCAGGGAGGAGTAAAAACTTCCACTCATTTTCCTTGTAGCTTTCATTTAGTTTTTCTTTTATCTCCCATGAGCTTCAAACTATAGCAGCAATTCTCTCCTTAGAGAGTATTACCTTGCCTCTGCATCAAGCTATGTCAAAAACTATTCAATATTCTAAGCAGTTCCACTAGGGCACATATTCCTGTCTTGTTTCCTTCCCTAAAAAGTATCTGTATTGATCTCTCTAAAACCTTGGGGCCAAATGAACATAGCAGGAGAGGCATTCTGTTGGGGGAAAAACAAATGCAGATTGGTACTGTCCCCTCCATTTTCTCCTTGCTTTCCAGAATATCAGTGCAGACAGAGCAATATTGGAAACTCAACCTTAGTTCTTTCTTCCTTCTTCCCCAATGCTGTTAATAGCAACCATTTGTGTTCCTGCCTTTAGAACTTCAGGACCAGAGATCAGAGTCACTGTTTCAGATTTTCCTTTGAAAGAACCACTACCCAACCATAAATAAAATGCAAATTTCTCCTAATATTATTCAATGGACTAATTTCTGTGAATAATTACTTGCAACTCTAATTAATTTGAGTCCAGTTTTTGTGCCTAGTTAACATTGTTCATGATTTTGAACTCACTCTTTAACTGCGTATTTTTAGAAAAAATGAGGAAAATGCCATCGGGAATGCTCAGTATAACATATTATCCCAGATGGTAACATGCATTGCAAGCAAATGTATTTTTGGATAATATGATTTTTATATTAATGGGGTTTAGGAAACTACCCCAAAACATGATACTTTAGAATTTGAGAAAATATCAGAAGCAAGAAGCTCTCTCTAACCTCTCTGTTTTCCCCTAAAGCAGATCATAATATCGAGGAAGGATTTTCTGACGTTTTCCTGAAGCCAGGGATAAGACCCTTATGTGGGAGATGCCCACCCTATACACAGAGACACAGAGAAGAATCTGAACAAACAGGCCTTGCTAAGTTTCCCCCAGTGTACTACTATTAGATTATACTCCTTTCCAAACATATATCTCCTAAACTGTCTACTCTTCATCAAACCTAGCATAAAAATACACACAGTTTATTTCTTCGGGTCTTTGCTTCCCTGTGAAGCTATCATGTTACATAAAACGTGGCAAATAAATCTGTATTGTTTCTTCTGTTAATCTGTCAGTTTTTCTTTCAAACCCAGCCAGGAACCCTGAGAGAGCAAATGTACCCCACAAAGGGCCGTATCAACTGGGGACACCTTGCTCAGTCCAGAAGCTGCAGTTAAGAGATCCTTGACCTCTGTCCAACAAAAGCTGGCGGAAGGTAAGATTTCGTACACATCAGTGTTGAATCTCTGTCTTCGGCGCCTGGTGGAGCAAAAGTGGTACGAGTCTTTTTCTTTCTAAATCCAGATCAGCAGCAAACAACACTTTTAAAAGTTAGTTCTTTTATACTGTGACTCCAGTTAAAAATTTGGTGAAATTGGGGTACCCATTAGTTATTGATCCTTTCCCTCCCAAGGACAGCTATTGCTTTCCAATTGTCTCACCTTGTGTCTCAACTGCTTGACTTGACTTTCTACTTGTTGGGTCATGTAGGTAATGGGGTCTGCATGTTCAGGTGCCCAGTAGAAAGGCTGTGGGGACCCAGATACACAGCAAGACAGAAATATGAGTTCACATTTCTAATACAGCAACTGTTGCCAGCTCTCAGGGGGCACATTATCTGTATTTCTTTTGGCTGTCTTAGGAGTGGTTTTGGATCTTGAGAGGGCTGCATCTTTTTGCACCCTCTTTTGAGGACACCTCTTGCATCCATTGTTAAATCATAAAAGGTTGATTCATTTTGGTGTGTAGTCATTTGACAGATACCTTTGGTTTAAGAGAAAGAAAGAGAGGAGTTCAATGCTACTAGGAAGGTTCCCCCCCACCCCGGCTGAAACCTGATAACATTAGTTTTAATGGTCAGAAGTTGGCCAAATTGTGGCTGTGTCAGCTCACGCCTAATCCCAGAACTTTAGGAGGCTGAGGTGGGCGGACCATGAGGTTAGGAGTTTGAGACCAGCCTGGCCAACATAGTGAAATCCCATCTCTACTAAAAATACAAAAAATTAGCTGGGTGTGGTAGCAGGCGCCTGTAATCCCAGCTACTCAGAAGGCTGAGGCAGGAGAATTGCTTGAACCCAGGTGGCAGAGGTTGCAAGGAGCCAAGATCACGCCATTGCACTCCAGCCTAGGAGACTTCATCTCAAAAAAAAAAAAAAAAAAAAAATAAGTTGGCCAAATTGAAGGCTGATATTATGAGCCTGAGGACCATTTTTAAGGCCTTCTAAGCTAAGATACAATTATATACTCAGAGAAGGAAAAAAAGTCTGAAGCTTTCGTGGAAGAATTTATTAAAACAAAGACACATAGCTCTAAATCTAAAACATAAGACTCCTTTATTTCCCTCTTAGTTGGTAATCTGTTCCTGGATAGAAAGGAAGAAACGGAAGATAATGCAGCAGATAAGTGAGTCAGCTCCTTAATATCATTTAGGCTGTGACCCAGTGCTTGGAGGAATTAAAACTAACTATCCTGGTCTAACAAATTGAGTCTTTACGAAAACAGAAATGGAACCGCAGAAGCAATTTAAAGTCCACCAATCCGCTTTAACAATACCCAAATCTCACCCATTTATCTGAAGATGCTTGCAGATATTGTAAAAGATCAGAACATGGAAAATAGACCTATCCTACACTTACGAAAAAGAGGTAAATTTTTTTTAAAGGGTAATTATACTAGAACTCTGATTATCTGCTGTGACCCAAACTCCCTCTTGGAAAAAACTCTTACTCCATGCCTTTGAAACGTAAATAATCTACTTTGTCTTCTCTTGGACCCCAGGCTCGGGGAAATGAGCCATTTGGAAGCAAATTGGGCAAATGAACAATCTTAAAAGTCTTTTCTACAAATATTAGTAAAAAGCTTTAGTCTTCTAAGCAGGTAACCTTAACTCGTGCCATTAACCAGAAACACAATTTGGATCTAGCTATTCTTTTATAAACAAGTGAGTTCTGTATTATTGTAGCCATTTAGACACATGGCTAAAACTTTAAAATGAAAGCTACATGGCTTTTTCTGCATTTGTTTACATAATTATGCATGTCTATATGTATGTATGTTATATTTGTGGGTTGTTTCTCTTCCTCTGGATGGTATTACCAAGTTAATTTATAAAATTTCTTAAAGTTATATTCAGACTGGCTTAAAGATCAATGAGCCAAAATAAAAATTAAACCCAATTCTCTGGATCTCTATTTTTTTTAATAAAGTGTTTTGTGTCATATAAAACTTATTTAAAATTGCTGGACATGATGGCTTGCACCTGCAGTCCTAACTACTCAGGAGGCTGAGGTGGGAGGATCGCCTGAACCCAGGAGTTCGAGGCTGCAGTAAGCCATGATTGTGCCACTGGACTCCACACTTCAGCTTGAGCCACAGAGCATACTCTTCTCCAATTAATCTGTCTTTGTCAAATTTCTTTTCAGATTTAGCCAAGAACCCTCAGAGAGTTGAGGAAAATCTTTTCATCCACTACAGAATTCATGACTATTTTTGAAACATTTTATCATTAAAAACTTTGCAAATATCTCCACATAAACCAATGCCAGGGAAAAAACACAGCCCCTAAGCAAATTGGATAGTTGATATATTATCTGAATTATAAATTAATAAAATCTTACAGTTATGAAATGTTTTATATTATTTTCACATAACACTACTAATGATGCATTTATCAAGTGTTGATACGCACAAAGCCCTTTACTAAACACTATATGTACTACCTCACTTAACTCTTAGAACCACCTTTCTAGATAGGTTCTATTATTGACCCCATTTTAAGTATGAGAAAACTGCGACTAAGTGTATTACAAAGATATTAAGTGTTAGAGTTAGATTTCAAACTCAGATGTGTGCAGTGAGCCACTGTAGTATAACACATTCATTATTTAAGTTGACCATTCCTGCATTCTTACAAAACAACTAGAAAAGCAATTCTTGTTTCTGCTTGACAGACGTGCAAACTATAGAAAGAGCAGAAATGACTTATAAAAGTTCGTTAAGCTTGTATAGTAACCTCTCCCTTAGCTACAGTTTCACTTTATGTGTTTCAGTTACCCATAGCCAATCTCATTCCAAAAACATCAAATGAAAAACTTCCAGAAATAAAGAGTTCATAAGTTTTAAACCATGTGCTGTTTTGAGTAGCATGATGAAATCTCACAGTATCCGCTCCAGCCTGCCTTTGTCCATCTTTGCTGGGCAAAGATCATTCCCTTTGTTTAGCATATCCATACTTTATACATTACCTGCCTACTAATCAGCAACATCCATCATCTGCTCCTGATATCCAGCCATCAACATCATCATGGCTCAATGACCCAAGGATCACTCGAAATAGATAATCCTCTTTCTGACACAGGAAGGTCAATAGTAGCTTAATGCTATGTCGCAATGCCTATATCATTCACCTCGCTTCATCTCATCACATAGGCATTTCATAATCTCACATCATGACAGGAACGATGAGTATTTTCAGAGTGGGAAAATATCTCATAACTTTTATTACAGCATGTTGTTATAATTGTCCTATTTTATTATTAGTTATTGGTATTAATCTCTCACTGTGCATAATTTATAAGTTAAACTTTATCACAGGTTTGTATACATAGGAAAAAAGCAGAGTGTACATAGAGTTTGCTACTATCTGTAGTTTCGGGCATCCACTGGGTGTCTTGCGACATACTCTCTGAAAATAAGAGAAAACTACCCTTAGAACTAACATCCAGATAAATTACTGATGACTTTAAACCATCCCATGTACTTTAGCTATGTATGGTTTAAATGTCCTTTGAATTATGACTATCAATTGATACACTGAGATATGCAACTTCATAGGTGACCAAAAGTGGCAAATTAAAATAGCTATGGTTGCCTTTCAAATTAACAGTGCTTTTTAAATAATAATATTCAATTGTTTTGTTTGGTGAAATTGGCAGACCCCTATACAGCCAGCTGAAAGCAGAGTGATAAAAGCTTTCTAGGAAGGTTTTTATAATATGCAGTAAGAGCTTTATAATGTTGACTTTCTTAGACCAGTAAATCCATTACTAGGAATCTATCCTACTGAAATCATGTGAGATACAGACCAAGATTTACTGATAAAGTTGTTCAAATCAGCATGATTTTGAAATAACAAAGGTCTGAAATACACTAAATACTCAGCATCAGGAAAGTAGGTACGTTATAAAATATAACATGGAATATTATGCATCCAAAAAAATAGTATTTTTAAAGACGTTTTAATCATTCATACTTGAGATACAAAACTGCATAAATGATTCCTATAATACTAAAATATATTTAAATATATATATACATACACATACACATATATATACATACATACATATATACATACATATATATACCTATATATATATACACACATATATACATATATATATATATATATATATATATATATAATTGATATGATTTGGATTTGTGTCCTCACCCAAATCCCATGTCAAATTGCAATCCCAAGTGTTGGAGGAGGGGTTTGGTGAGAGGTAACTGGATCATGGGGACAGATTTCCCTTCTGCTCTTTTCATGATAGTGAATCCTCATGGGATCTAGTTGCTTAAAAGTGTTTAACACCTCCCCTTCACTCTCTTCCTCCTATTCCAGCCATGTAAGATGTGCCTGCTTCTCCTTACATGCTGAATGAAAGTTCCCTGAGGCCTACTCAGCCATGATTCCTGGTCAGCCTGTGGAATCATGAGCCAATTAAACCTCTTGTCTTTATATATTACTCAGTTTCAGGTATTTCTTTATAGCAGTGTGAGAACAGACTAATACAAAAAGCTGGTACCAAGAGTGGGACATTGCTATTAAGATACCTGAAATGTGGAAACATCTTTGGAACTGAGTAATGCGCAGAGGTTGGAACAGTTTGAAGGCCTCAGAAGAAGAAAGGAAGATGAGGGAAACTTTGGAACTTCCTAGGGACTTGTTAAATTATTGTGACCAAAATGCTGATATTGACATGGACAATAAAGTCCAGGCTGAGGAGGTCTTAGATGGAGATGAAGAACTTGTTAGGAATGCTTCAAAGGCATTTCAGAGACCTCCATAGCAGCCCCTCCCATCTCAGATGCAGGGGACTGGGAGGGAAGAATGGTTTCATGGGCCAGGTCCAGGGTCCCATTTCCCTATACAACCTTGGGACACAACTCCCTGCATCCCAACCACTCTGGCTCCAGCTGTGGCTAAAATAGTCCCAGATATGCCTCAGGCAGCTGCTCTAGAGAATGTAAGCCACAAGCCTTGGCACCTTCCATGCACTGTTAAGCCTGTGAGTATGCAGAGGGCAAGAGTTGAGGCTTGGGAGCCTCCTCCTAGATTTCAGAGGAGGTATGGAAATGCCTGGATGTCCGGGAAGAAGTGTGCCAAAGGAGTGGGGCCCTCGTGGAGAACCTCTACTAGGGCAGTGCAGAGGGGAAATGCCTTGGGAGCCTACCCCTTGTATCAGTGTGGCCTAGATGTGAGACATGGAGTCAAAGGATATTATTTTGGAACTTTAAGATGTAATGACTGCCCTGTTAGGTTTCAGACTTGCACAGGGCCTGTAGCCCCTCTCTTTAGGATGATTTATCCCTTCTGGAATAACTGTGTTTACCAAATGCCTGTACCCTCATTATATCTTGGAAGGAACTAACTTGTTTTTAATTTTATGGGCTGATAGGCAGAAAGGACTTGCCTTGTCTTAGATGAAACTTTGGAAAGTGGACTTTTGAGTTAATGCTGAAATGTGTCAATACATGGGGAACTGTTGACAAGGCATGATTGTAATTTGCAATGTGAGAAGGACATCAGATTTGAGAGAGGCCACCGGTAGAATGAAATGGTTTAGATCTGTGTTCCCACCCAAATCTCTTGTCAAATTGTAATCCTCACTGTGGGAGGAGGAGCCTGGTGGGAGGTGATTGGATCATGAGATGGATTTCCCTCCTGTTTTTGTGATAGTGAGTTCTCATGAGATCTGGTTGTTTAAAAGTGTGTAGCACCTTCTTCTGTGCTCTCTTCCTCTGGCTCTGGCCATGCAAAATATGCCTGCTCCCCCTTCTTCCATGATTCAACGTTTCCTGAGGCCTCCTCACAGCTATGCTTCCTGTAAGGCCTATAGAACCATGAGCCAATTAAACACAGTTTCCTTATAAATTACCCAATTTCAGGAATTTACTTATAGCAGTGCAAGCATGGATTAATACAATAATAAATATAAAGATGCCCAGAAAAAAAGGAACAGTATTAGCAATGTATCTCATTATGCTTACAGGCCAATATTTTTTGATCTCTTAAAAAAAGCTGTTTGTTCCTCCATACACAGGTGCTAACAATCTCCATCCTTTCATCCTCCCTTTCTTCCGGGGGGAGGAGGAAGGAGTACAGCTCTTACATCCAGTCTCAGCCTTGGCCCTGCTCCTTCTTCCCACCCTACAGGAGCTCACCCCTGGGGCTGGGACAGAATTTGGAGAGCAGTGGGAACTACCAGCAGGGGCATCAGAGTGTAGTCCCACAGCTGGCTGCCACAGTCTCTGTCAAGGACAAGAAAAAAGTTCACTATTTAAAATTTAAAAAGACTCTTCTTAATTCAAAAGAAGAAGAGGGTTGTTCCACAATTACTGATAATTTGAATTATCGAATTTTTTTTAATTTTGGTTTTTGTTTCTCCGGTTCAAATTTAGGTTAATGGTATTCTCTCCTAAGTCAATTATTGGTGAAAAATGATTTTAATCAGCTGCTCAAAGTGTAGGTTGCCCATGTTTAAATGCAAGTATGATTTTTGTATACCAGTATTTCTAAAATAGTCAAAAAGAGTTAATATGTTCCACCAAAAAGGTAAAGATTTTGTTGCATTCTGATGTATTGCATGCAGTTGCTTATTTTCTTTCTTTCAACCATACCCCACACTTCCTGCTTCCCTCATAATATAAGAATAATCCTCAGACCAAGTTATGTTCTTATAATAAATCTAAATTTTAAAAGTCTAAATAAATACTAATTTTAGAATATATTGATAATTACCTCCAAAACTCTCCTTTAGAGAAGTAATATTGCTTTCCATGTATTCAAAATAAATTTTAGTTTAAATAATGTGTTCCAAAGGTTGTTATTCACAAGTATTTAATAATTGGGAAGTTTGCAGTCAAGAGATTCAAAAGTTACAGTTTTAATATTTCTAATTAGAACATCCCATTTGTATTTTAAGGATGTACAATGTCAGAGTGTCATGATTAACCTAAATTTTCTTCAAAAAAAGTTTATACTTTAAAAAGCCATTTCAAATATTAGTAGCAGATGTTATTATAGCTTCTTTTTCATGTAGCAAACTGAAAAATTAGCAATCCATATAAGAATCCCTAACACCAAGCAATCTACTTTACATATCCATACAATGAAGGCAAATATATTTCATGGCCATGTACTTTCAAAAACTCAATTTTTTTTTTACATTAAATCATGTAAGCAGATGTATCCAAACTGTCTGTGAGAGAGGCAGAAAATAGTGCTGGATAATTCTGAATCACTATGAAAACTCCGGATGTTGTCTTCAAACACATTTCAATCTCAGGATACTTTATAAGGGGCAAGTCTGAGATAAGATGCCGTAGCCTTCTTTTATATATAAATAATAGTTGTTTAGTGAAGTTTTTATACTAGCACTTTAGAAAGAAGAGAGGAAGAGAGGCTTTGAACAAGGTTGCACACTTAATTTATGTCCCTCATGAATTCTCAGCTACCCTCTGGGCCTTAAAAGGTAGAAGTTGGACATTGACAGTAATTATTTTGGATTGCACTGCATGAAAGCAGCTGAGTGTAAAACGATACTTCAAAGAAGTGCAGCCTTGTATCACTTTGAACAACCATCATGAATATAACTTGAAGTGCTCAGGGATACCTTCACAGAAGTGATCTGTATAGATAAGTGATTATCTTTAGATGGTAATATAAACACATGCATGTGCACATAGAGTTTTTTTTTTTAAAGAATAGGTAGAAAACTTATAACTGCGAACCAAATTGTCTTTTGAAAATGTTGAATTAAAATGAAATTTTAAGTGTACTATTAATAGAAGTTGTTAAAACACCATGAAGAGTAAGAAAATAGATGTTGAACTATCTAAAGCCAATAATATGTTGGTAAGATGACTTCCTTTTTGACTCCTTACATAGGCAAACCTGCTGAAACTCAACTCGGTATAACTGAAAGGAAAAAATCTCTTCATCTCCTAAAGCTCATAAATTTTCCTTTTGTCTTCAGACTACAATAAGATCTGAGTGGAAAGCTAAGGTCTTTCTTGTGAGAACTGTCAACCTGAAAGAGGTAGACTCTAATTCTTTATATACACATGTGTATATCTCACACATACATACACACACACACACACACACACACACACACACACACACACAGACAGTCCTACATCATTCTATAAGACCAAACCACTTAAAGGCTTAGTATTCATTCATAAACCATTTGTATTCAATTTTTACAGCAGGCACTGAGCTAGAGACTGGATTTAGGGATGAACAGGATGCAAAAAGATTCTGACCTAAAGAAGCATAATCTACTGATTGAAACAGACCTGTAATCAAACCCTTTTAATACCTAGCCCAATTCCAAGGTCATGCTACTGAAAAGCCCAGGTATTAACAATACTTTGGAAAGATCAATATTTCATGAAAAAAGAGGGGAAACAACAAATTACATTACAGCTATTTAAAACCCAACATAAATACAAGTTAGAGAAGCCACGTTCTTCCAAAACAAATAGAAGAATAGTTGTTAAAAACCTGCTTGAATTAGTAACATTCTCCTGGATCATCCTCCTCTATTATTGAGCAAATAACAGTGTGTCTTTATGATCTGCTAAAACTAATTCTTCCATAACTTTTATAGAGTTTTGATGTTGTTATTGTTTAGATTTGAAACCAGACTTTACCTTATATCTTGTATTTCTTTCCATGTGACTAGATAATGTTTGAAATATTAACTGAGACTGCTTTTCTTTAGACTTTCTTATCTTTTTGTTCTTTTTCTCAGAAGAGAGCTGGCTTAGACAGGAAGAATTAAATTTTTAGTTTTAAACCCCAAAATATACTCTTTAATTTCATAGAATAAAATAGGAGAGACAATAGTCTTAAAGGCCAAGAGTTTCACCATTAGAAGCCAAGTTTCTGGAGAAAGAAACTCTCTCTCTTTGGGAGTAGTAGCCAAAAAAAAAATAACATTTCTAATCTACCAAATGTGGGAAATATACTTTTGGCAACTGCAAACTTTTCTTACTGAGCATGTGTGTCACATGACAGAGAATTAACTGAAAACTAAAATAATTATATTCTAAAATCAAATCTGTCACGATCCAGCAGTCTTAGTCAAGCCATTTAACTGTTCTGGGCCTTACTTTTCTCATGCCTAAGATGTAACAGTGGGCAAGGAATATCTAAGGCCACTTTCCATTCTCAAATCCTAATATGTGAAAGACAGTTGCTATAATAAATCCTGTGAAATATATATAATCAGACATTGGGCAAAATCCATCAAAAAGCTTAAAATACAATTGTAAAATCAGGACAAATATATACATGTTCTTATGTACGAACATAACTAAAATTACAAAGCATGTCCTGGTCTTACTTTCTAAGTATTTTTCCACACTAAAAGGAATCAGAGTGGAAAAATATGGTAAGAAAGCTCAAGACAAGCCTGGATGTTTTTGGTGAATCAGAAAGAAAACACTCAAAACATTATGATGATATATCAAAAGAGTTAAAAAAAAAAACAGTTTGAAGTAGTTCCCACTAAGTGTGGAAAATTTTAGATATCAAAATAAACAGTAAGACTAATATCCATAATAGATAATAAGAATCTTTGATTTCATATAACAAATATGTAAACAAAGATAGCAGGAAAGCTCTTCCTTACTGTAGAATATCAAGCAATAAGTATAAAATGAGTAATAGACATAAAATACACCATTTTCAATCACTACAAGCAAGAATCATAAATGGATGCTAGAAAGCCATTAAGTCAATGTTTAATGAGAAAAAAGAATATTTACATACACACCAATATTTTCCACACAGAAAAATAAACAGCATTACATTGAGAAATCTGGTGGGCATCATCTTACTAATTAATCAAAGTTATTATGACCAATTGCGAGATAGATTGACAACATGTACCTCCTGTTATGATAGAGAGAGAAGGATGCAAAATCATTTAACTAATATTTCTACAAAAAAATACTCTGAATTTTATCATTAAGAAATGACAGACTCCACTGAGCATGGTGGCTCATGCCTGTAATCCCAGCACTGTGGGAGGCTGAGGTGGGTAGATAACCTGAGGTCAGGAGTTTTTAATCAGCCTGGCCAACATGGTGAGATGCCATCTCTACTACAAATACAAAAAAAAAAAAAAATTAGCCAGGTAGGCTGGCAGGTACCTGTAATCTCAGCTACTCGGGAAGCTGAGACAGGCAAATCTCTTGAACCTGGGAGGCAGAGGTTTCAGTGAGCCAAGACTGAGCCATTGCCCTCCAGCCTGGGAGAGCGAAACTCCATCTCAAAAAAAAAAAAAGAAATGACAAACTCACACAATCTACAAAACAAGAATTCTTTAAAATATCAGTGCAATGAAAGACAAAAACAAAACAAAGCAAACAACAGCAACAAATGCTGATAAACCACTTCAGATTAAAGGAAACTAAAGAAACATAAAAACTAAAAATGCAAAGCATGATATTCTATTGAATTCTGAATCCAGAAAAAAATGTTATAAATAACATAATTGGGGCCATATATGAGAACCCACACTAATATCATACTGACTGGGGAAAAATTGAAAGCCTTTCTTCTAAGATCTAGAACAAGACAAGACTGTTTGCTTTCACCAATTCTATTCAACATAGTACTGGAAATTTTAGCTAAAGCAATTAGAGAAGAAAAAGAAATAAAAATTATCCAAATTAGAAAGAAAAACTGTCACGAAGTTCTTTTTTGGAGATAACATGATCTTATATTTTTAAAAATCTAAAGACTATGTTAAAAAAAAAAAAGACTGTTAGAACTGATAAATGAATTTAATAAAGTTGCAAAATACATCAGCATACAGAAATCAGTAGTATTTTTCTATGACAACAGCAATCAAACTGAAAAAGAAATCAAAAAAGCAATGCCAGTTACAATTGCTAAAAAAAAAATAAATTAAATAATTAGGAATAAATTTAAACGAAGAAGTGAAAGACTTCGATAATAACTATAAAACAGTACAAGAAATTGAAGATGACACAAAATAATTGAAAGATACTCTATGTTTGTGGATTAAAATAATTAATATTGTTAAAATGTGCATTGTACCCAAATTGATCGACAGATTCAATACAATCCCTATCAAAATATCAATGAAATTCTTCACAGTAATAGAAAAAAATTCCTCAAATTCATATGAAACCACAAAAGGCCCCAAAGAAATCCTTACAAAGCTGGAGATATTATACTACCTAACTTCAAAATATAATAGAAAGCTATAGTAAACAAAACAGCATGGCACTGGCATAAAAAACAGATACATAGACCAATGAAACAGAATAGAAAATCCAAAAGTAAATTCACAAATTAAAAGCCAACTCACTTTCAACAAAGGCACCAAAAATATATGAAACATTAGAGAAAGGATAGCCTCTTCAATAAATTGTGCAGGAAAAATTTCATATCCACATGCAGAAGAATAAAACTATATTCCTATCTCTCACCATATACAAAAATCAAATCAAAATGGATTAAATACTTAAATGTAAGACATGCAATTATAAAACTACTAGAATGAAACATTGGAGAAATACTTGAGGATATTGACCTGAGCAAAGATTTTTCTTTTGTAAGACCTCAAAAGCACTGACAACAAAAGCACAAATAGAAAAATGGAATTATATCAAACTAAAATACTTCTGCACAGCAATACTGACAAACTAAGAAACAAACCACAGAATGGGAGAAAATATTTGCAAACCATTCATCTGATAAGGGATTAATTACTAGAATATATAAGAAACTCAAACAACTCAGTAGCAAAAAACAATTTAATAAAAAAATAAGCAGACCAGGTGCAGTGGTTCCTGCCTGTAAACCCAGCACTTTGGGAGGCCAGAGCAGATACATCACTTGAGGCCTGGAGTTCAAGACCAGCATGCACAACTTAGCAAGACCCTGCCTCAACACACACACACACACACACACACACACACACACACACACAAATTAACAATTGCTGAGCATGGTGGCACATACCTATAGCCCTAACTACTCAAGAAGCTGAGGCAGGAGGATTGTTTGAGCCCAGGAGTTTTAGGCTACAGCAAGCAATGATCATACCACTGACAGAGCGAGACACTGTCCCTAAAAAATGGAAGGGGCAAAAGATCTGAAGAGGCCAGGCAAGGTGGCTCATGCCTGTAATCCCAGTGCTGTGGGAGGCTGAGGTGGGCAGATCACTTGAGCCAAGGAGTTCAAGACCAGCCTGGGCAACATGGTGAAACCCCATCCCTACTAAAAATTCAGAAATTATCCAGGTGTGTCAGTGAAAGCCTGTAATCCCAGCTACTCAAAAGACTGAGGTAGGAGAATCACTTGAACCCAGAAGGCAGAGGTTTCAGTGAACCAAGATCATGCCATTGTGCCACTGCATTCCAGCCTGGGTGACAGAGTGAGACCAAGTCTCAAAAAAAAAAATCTGAAGAGATATTTCTCAAAAGAAGATATAGAAATGGCCAACAGGTATATGAACAATGATGAATGTCACTAATCATCAGGTAAATGAAAATCAAAACCACAGTGAAATATTATCCTTTAACAAAAAGACAGAAAATAAGGATGACAAGAAAGGGAACACTCATATGCTGTTGGTGGAAATGTAAATTATCATAGCAACTATAAAAATAGTATGAAGGATTTTTCAAAAACATAAAAATAGAACTGCTATATGATCCAACAATCTAATTCCTGGATTATAGATCTAAAAGAATGCAAATCAGTACATTGAAGAGATATCTGCACTCCCATGTTTATCTCAGCACTATTCTGTATCTTGCTCAGCCAAGATATGGAATCAGCCTGTGACCATCAACAGATGAATGAATAAATAAAATGTGGTATGTATATAATGGAATATTATTCAGCTATAAAAATAAAATCCTGTCATTAGTAGCAACATAGATAGGACTGGAGGAAATTGTTTTAAGTGAAATAAGCCATGCAAAAAAAAAAGATAAATATTGCATGTTCTTACCCATATGTGGTAGCTTAGAAACAAAAATAAATTTTAAAATTATGATCTAATGGAGATAGTGAGTGGAACTGTATTTACCAGAGGCTGGAAAGGGTAAGCAAAAAAAAGAGATGAAAAGGTCAATGGGTACAAAAATACAGCTAGGTAGAAGAAATAAGTTTTAATTTTCAATAGCACAATAGGGTGATCATTACATATTATATGCATGTATCAAAATATCATATGTACCCCCATAAATATATACAACTATTATATGTTAATAAAACCAAAAAAGAACATAATTGAGACAAGTAATGAAATTTCAATATGTATTAGATAGAAGTTTGGTCTGACATGTAAAGAGCCTGGACATCATTACTCCCATCCTCACAACAAGAAAAAAAGCTGAACAAATAAAAAATCAACAACTCTTCTTAGATCCATCAAAGAATTAAGGCCTTAGGGCAAGCCATTATATTGAAAATTGAGACAGATAAATAAAGAATATTATAGCTTGTGTTCCATCACCTCCCCAGTGGCCCTTACCTTGTCAGTAAGTCCTCTTATCTCTCCAAACCTCCTGCCTTGGTTGAGGTTTAGGCTTTTATCCTATGTCCTTTGTTGCCAACTGTCAACAAAGGGATTTTTCCTTTTCAGTGAGTACTCATGGGGACTTCTAAGGGTATAGGTGCCAAGTCCCTCCCTTCTGAAATCCCTGGGGCTTTTATGTACAAAAGTTACAGTCTTTCTCAATGGAACATCACTAAAAGTGATTTGGAATTATAATGGCCAATCTGAGGATCATGCGATCTGCCAAAACTTGTTTTCCTCTGTGGACAATTATAAAGGCTAGAAGAAAAGATTAAATGGCCTGTCTGGGCACAGTGGCTGACACCTGTAATCCCAGCAGTTTGAGAGGCTGAGGCAAGCAGATCACTTGGGGTCAGGAGAGTAAGACCAGCCTGGCCAAAATGATGAAACCCTGTTTCTATTAAAAATACAAAAATGAGCCAAGCATGGTGGTACACTTGTAATCCCAGTTACTCGTGAGGCTGAGGCACAGAATCACTTGAACACAGGAGGCAGAGGTTGCACCACTGCACTCCAGCCTGGGCGACAGAGCAAGACTCCATGTCAAAAAAATAGAAAATAAAGATTAAATAGCCTGAATGGGATGTCTGCTAGTATCTTGAGGCATTCAAGACTCCAGGAATCGAAGCTAGTATCCCTAAGAGACAATAATGCCAAATTAGCTCAAAGACTTTCTAAATTACAAAAGAACTCAGAAGTTTCTAAAGATAAGTCAAAAAACAAGTGTACCTCTATCTCTTTGTTCTTGTCCTGTGTTGCTTCCCCCTTTCTAGTTGTACCCTTCTCATCCCACAGCCATCCTATGCACCCTCTTGCTTACTGCCTGTCTACCCTTCCCTAATTGAACTTCCTTTTTTTGATGAACCCTATGATGGTTAATACTGAGTGTCAACTTGATTGGATTGAAGGATGCAAAGTATTGTTCCTGCGTGTGTCTGTGAAGGTGGTGCCAAAAGATATTAACTTTGAGTCGGTGGACTGGGAAAGGCAGACCCACCCTTAATCTGGGTGGGCACAATCTAGTCAGCTGCCAGTGGGGCCAGAATAAAAAGCAGGCAGAAGAATGTGAAAAGACTAGACTGGCTTAGCCTCCCAGCCTACATTTTTCTCCCATGCTGGATCCTTCCTGCCCTTGAACACTGAACTTCAAGTTTTTCAGCTTTGGGACTGGGACTGGGACTGGCTTCCTTGCTCCTCAGCTTTCACACGGCCTAGTGTGGGACCTTGTGATGATATGAGTTAATACTCCTTAATTAAAGTCCCCTTTATATATACATCTATCCTATTAGTTCTGTCTCTCTAGAAAATCTTGACTAACACAAACCTTTTGTTGAATCTCCTGTCACCCAAGCCTCTTTAAAAGTTGAACCAAATGCAGGAGGCTCTGGAAGTTCTGTTGCTTATACTCCCTGAACTGAGGGCTATCACCAAAGATTTCCCTGATCCCTTAGTTGATCCTGTCAGATTTTTCAAAAATTTGACCTCCTTACTATGCCTAACAACCAGGTTACTCTAATCATTATGAATTTATCTACATGTTATTAGGTGAAAGCCATGTTCAAACATGGTTACATAGGCTGACACCATCCTTTAGATCACCTAAATAAAAGAAAACTTGGAGATTTCCCAAATACTCAAAAACTAGCCAATGAACTAGATACTTAGATTGCTGAAGTATTTCCAAAAACTATAAACTGGGAAAAGATTCAACAGTGTACTCAAGAACCTGAGTAACTAATCTATAAATACTATGGCAGATTAGACAGAGTCTATTTATGATATTCAGGTTTAGATAAAATTTACTAACAAACTTCCTCTCTGTTTTGTTCTACTTTTGTTAATGGGTTAGAGGAAGAACTTAGCACCCTAATGAAACATAAGCAATTAAATTGGGCCACTACAGAAACCCCTGACCTACTTAATTTGGCTGAACAAGTTTCCAAAATCAAAAATAAATCAGCCAAACAAAAAGCTGCTAGAGTCACAGATTTTCAGATTCACACTACAAAAGTTATGAACTATCAAATGCAGCAACTAGAATTAAATAAATCCCCAAAAAAACTTATAAATCTAAACATTCTTATCCACCCCCACAAAAAAACCATAGAGCCCTTGTCATTATTACAAGAAAGGAGGTCACTGAAAAAACGAATGTCACAGTCTACAAAGATTTAAAATAAAATCACAGGGAAAAAATGATATTTCAGAGGAAACTTGAGAAAGAATCTTTTTCTTTCTCTTCTAAGACAACATGCAAGGGATTCTCCACACTTTAAGTGAAATTAGAATAATCACTTAAAATGGAGCAAAGAGAGACTTACTGACATGTGGGCCACATTTTCAGTAATAAAGTCAACCACACTTTCTGTTTCCTTTCTTCAGGGTAACAATAAAAATACATATGTTTGGGGTTTCAGATAAACCAATGGCAATTTACCAATCTCTGCCCCCAGACTTTTAACTTGCAAAACTCTAGGACTCTCATCAATTTGTTAGTCCTTATTGGCTGAGATTTTCTGGAAGCACACAAAACTTACATTTCTTTCTCCTGCCCCTCCCCCGAAAAAGGAAATACAATTAACATAGAAAAAAAAGCTACTGAAGAGCGAACCCTCCAAGAACCTACTGAATTCTCATTACCTATATTTTCAGTTCTTTAAAACAAGGAGAAAATACTTCCCAATGAAATATTTCAAGACCCACTAACCTCTATCCCTAAAAACTTATGATATAAATATGCCACTGACATAAGCCATGCTCCTTAAGCACTACCAATTAAAATACAAATCAATGAAACAAAAATACTTTCAAATATTAAATGCCCTTTATGCCAGGAAGCTATTCAGGAAATCAAATTAATTATTCAGGATTACTTCAAACAGGGGATAACCATTCCATATACTAACCTATTTAATACTCCATCCTAGTGTTATAAAAATCTAATAACTGGGGACAGACATTTGCCCAAGACTAAAGAGCCATCATAACATTGTTATACCCCATCATCATGTTGTACCAAACCCACATACCTCAGCCAAATCACCAGATAGGTTTTCACTGTGATTGATGTCTGCAGTGTTTTCTTTAGCATTCTAGTTGATCCAGATGGCCAATCTTTTTGCCTTCATGTGAAATGTACAACAATATACCTTTACAGTAATGTTCCAAAGGTATACTGAAAGCCTTAAGTATTTCTCTTAAGTCTTAAAAGAAAACATATAAAACTTGGAATTTTCTTTGCATTCTGTTCTCATCTAATTTGTCAATGACTTATTACTTTGTTCCTCCATCCTAAAGGCTCCATACAGGACAGCCTTTACCTACTAAAGAAATTATCCACCAAAAGCCATAAAGTTTCAGAAGAGAAGCTAAAACTGTCTTCCACATAGGTAAAATATTTAGGACATCTAATTTCAAGACAGGATTTCTTGCTTGATTCCCCAAAGAATAAAAACAATTTTGGATTTTTCTGGCACCACCAAAAAAGAAAGACAATTCTGTTGGATCCTGGGATCAGCAGGATACTATAGACAATGGATTTCAAGTTTCTCTGCCGTGGTTCAGGCTCTCTATTTTTTTTAAGCCTGACCCATCCCAAACCTCTACAATGGCCAGAAGATGCCACCTCCTCTTTTGAGAATAATAAGGAGAGTCTTCTTTAGCCCCCTATATTAGGACATCCTAACTATAACCTTCTCTTTTCCCTTTTTGTTCATGAACAAAATGGAAATGGCTTACAAGTTCTTATACAAAAGCATGGTGACCATCAGAGACCACTCAGATATTACAGCCAACAGTTAGACCCTGTGTCTAAATAACTCCCACCCTGTATGCAGGCCATCACATTCACTGCAATTTTATTAAAGGCAATTAGGAATTAATTATGGGCTTTCCATTAATGGTTTATGTCCCTCACTCTACTGAGGCCTTACTGAACTCTTATCATATCCACTATCTCTCTTCTAGCAGTCTCACTTCTTATGAGAACCTATTATTATCAACCTCTAATGTAACTAATGCGCCCTGCAACTTTTTAAGTCCTGCCACCTCATATCCACTTTCTTCTAGCAAAACACCACATGACTATATAACCCTAACTGATACCTTACTAACCCCCAGAAAGGACCTACAGGAAACCCCCATTCTGAGTGTAAAACTTGTCTGATTTACTGATGGATTTTACCTTTGAAATAACTCAGGGAAACATCATGATGTCTATACTGTTGTCTCACTGTCTGAAATCACTGAAAGTCATCCCTTCCCCGAGGCCATTTCTGCCCAATAGGCAGAACATTTTACTGTCTGCCAACATGTATGCTAACAATAACACTGCAAATATCTCTACTGATAGCCACTATGCTTGGGAGCAGCACATGATTTTTATATGCTCTGGAAACAAAGAGGTTTTCTAAACTTTGACCAAAAATGAGAAGAAACAGTAAATGTAACTCAGAATTATTCAAAGCTATCCAAAAATTTGTCTTTAGCAATAATTAAAATCCTAGGAAATGTGAAAACTGATAGTAAAGAAGAGAAAGAAAATTACATGGCTGACACAACTGGAAAAGCCACAGCTTCCAAGAACCTACTGCCCGTTGCTCAATACCCTCTTAAAAACTCTAATGGCCAATTTGATACAATCAAAAACTTCATCCTCCATGCTTAACACATAGCCTTTGAATTGAAAAAACAAATGGAAAACTTGAGGTTATTTCTATGCTTCTAAAACTAGCCTATGATATGGGCCTGATAAGAGACCTGTCTTAACAGATGGCCTCCAAGATCAAATTTTACACTAAATTCATCTCATAAACCACTGGAGAAATGATAAAATGATGATATGAGGAAAATAATATTATAGAAATCTCTCCACAAAAGTCACTTCTCAAATGTATCACATATATCAACTGTGTCTCAAACACAACCCTGGAAAACCTATTCATAGTTCTTTAAGATATTTTCCTTTGCCTTCATTACCTTTTGAGATATGGCAGATGGACTTTATCCAGCTACCAACATTCTAAGGATATAAATTTGTCTTGGTTATGATTTTTACATTTGCCCACTTGGTTGAAGCAACAGCCTCAGCAGTAAGTAAAATACTATTAGAAAAAATAATCTCCATATGGCATACCCTTGGAACTGCACAGTGACTAAGGCAGTCATTTTTACCAGGCAGATTATACAGTCAATATGTAAGCTTTGACCTCTTCTACAACATTTCCTACTACTACTGTGCCTACTATTCACAGTTCCCTGGGTTAGTGGAACATACTAACAGAACAATTAAGACCCAATTGGCAAAATGAGTTTAATATCTCAATCGGCCCTGGTCAAAAGCTCTGCCCTTACTGCTGCTTAATCTTACATCTACACCTGCAGAAAACATAGGTTATTTCCAATTAAGATAGTTACTGAAAGACCCATGCACTGAAACAAAATACTTTATGAATCAAAGCTAATCAAGGTGACATGGTGACCGAGTGTAAGGAAATGATCCAGGTATTAACAACAACAAAAAAAAGGGTAGAGCATTCTTTCCACAGTACACTTCCAGGAAATAAACACCAAAATCAATGCAATCTACAGCCTGGAAATTTTGGATATTGAAAATGATATATCCAGGAGAACTTCCCCAACCCAGCAAGACAAGGCAACATTCACATTCAGGAAATGTAGAGAACCCCAGTAAAATACTCCACTAGAAGATCACCCTCAGTAAAATACTCCACTATAAGATCAACCCCAAGACACATAAGCATCAGATTCTCCAAGGTCAAAATGAGAGAAAAAATGATAAGGGCAGCCAGAGAGAAAAGCTGGGTCACCTAAAAAGGGAAGCCCATGAGACAAACAGTGGATCCCTCAGTGGAAACTCTATAAGTCAGAAGAGATTAGTGGCCAATATTCAACATTTTTAAAGAAAAGAATTTTCAACTCAGAATTTTATATCCAGTCAAACTAAGCTTCATAAGCAAAGGAGAAATCAGATCCTTTTCAAACAAGCAAATGCTGAGGGAATTCATCACCACTAGGCCTACCTTGCAAGAGCTGCTGAAGGAAACACTAAATTTGGAAAGGAAAAAGCATTACCAGCCACTACAAAAACACACTGAAGTACACAGACCACAGACACTATGAAGCAACCACATACACATGTCTGTAAGATAGCCAGCTAGCATTATGACTACAGAATCAAATTTAAACATAACAATACTAACTTTAAATATAAAAGGGCTAAATGCCCCAATTAAAAGACACAGAATGGCAAGCTGGATAAATAACCAAGACCCATAGGTATACTATCTTCAAGAGACTCATCTCACATGCAAAGACACAAACAGGTTGAAAATAAAGGGAAAATTTACCAAGCAAATGGAAAACAGACAAAAAAAAAATGGGTAACAATCTAAGTTTCTAATAAAACATACTTTAAACCAACAAAGATCAAAAAAGACAAAGAATGGCATTACATAATGATAATGGGTTCAATTCAACAAGAAGAGCTAACTATACTAAACATATATGCACCCAATACAGGAGCACCCAGATATATAAATCAAGTTCTTAAAAAACTACAAAGAGACTTCAACTCCCACACAATAATAGTGGGAGACTTTAACACCCCACTGACACTATTAGACAGTTCATTGATTAAAAAAACTTATCAAAGGTATTCAAGACATGAACTCAGGTCTGGATCAATTAAACCTGATGACATCTACAGAACTCTTCACCTCAAAACAACAGAATATACATTCTTCTCAGTGCCACATGGCACTTACTCTAAAATTGATCACATTATCAGAAGTAAAATATTCCTCAGCAAAATCAAAAGAACTGAAATAACAAACAGCCTCTCAGATCACAATCTGATCACACAATCAAATTAGAACTCAAGAAACTCACTCAAAACCACATAACTACATGGAAATTGAACAACCTGCTCCTGAATAGCTTTTGAATAAACAATGAAACTAAGGCAGAAATCACGAAGTTATTTGAAACTAATGAGGAAAAAGATGCAATGTACCAGAATCTCTAGGATGCAGTCAAAGCAGTGTTAAGAGGGAAACTTATAGCACTAAATGCCTACATTAAAAAGCTAGAAAGATATCAAGTCATCAACATAATATCACAACTATAAGAACTAGAGAATCAAGAACAAACCCCAAAGCTAGTAGAAAACAAGAAATAACCAAGATCAGAGTTGAACTGAAGGAGATAGAGACACACACACAAAATAAAACCTTTCAAAAATCAATGAATCCAGGAACTTTAAAAAAAAAATTAATATATGTCTAAAACACCAAAAGCATTGGCAACAAAAGCCAAAATAGACAAATGGGACCTTATCAAACTCCACAACTTCTGCACAGCAAAAGAAACAGTCATTAGAGTGGATCGGCAACCAACAGAATGAGAAAACATTTTTGCAATCTATCCATCTGACAAAGGGCTAATATCCAGAATCTACAAAGAACTAAAACAGATATGCAAGAAAAATACAAACAACCCCATTCAAAAGTGGGTGAAAGAGATGAACAGACACTTTTCAAAAGAAGATATAATGAGGCCAACAAACATATGAAAAAATGCTCATCATCACTGGTCATTAGAGAAATGCAAATCAAAACCACATTGAGATATCATCTCACACCAGTTAGAATGGTGATCATTAAAATATCTGGAGACAACAGGTGCTGGAAAGGATGTGGAGAAATAGGAACACTCTTAAACAGTTGGTGGGAGTGTAAATTATTTCAACCATTGTGGAAGACAGTGTGGCGATATCTCAAGGACCTAGAAATAGAAATTCCATTTGACCCAGCAATCCCATTACTGGGTATATATCCAAAGGATTATAAATCGTTCTATTTTAAGGACACATGCACACGAATGTTCATTGCAGCACTATTTACAATAGCAAAGACTTGGAACGAACCCAAATGCCCATCAATGATAGAGTGGACAGGGAAAATGTGGCACATATACACCATGGAATACTATGCAGCCATATAAAACGATGAGTTGGTGTCCTTTGTAGGGACATGGATGAACCTGGAAACCATCATTCTCAGCAAACTGACACAAGAACAAAAAATCAAACACCACATGTTCTCACCCACAGGTGGGTGTTGAACAATGAGAACACATGGACACAGGGAGGTGAGCATCACACACTGGGGTCTGTTGGGGGGAAATAGGGGAGGGACAGCTGGGGGTGGGGAGTTGGGGAGGTATAATATCGGGAGAAATGAGAGATATAGGTGATGGAGAGGAAGGCAGCAAACCACACTGCCACATGTGTACCTATGCAACAATCTTCCCTGTTCTTCACATGTACCCTAAAACCTAAAATGCAATTTAAAAAAAAGAAAAAAAATTAATAACAGATAGACCACTAGCTAGACTAATAAAAAATAAAAGAGCAAAGAATCAAATAGACACAATCAGAAATAATAAGGGGAATACTGCCACTGACCCCACAGAAATATAAACAACCATCAGAGGATACTATAAACACCTCTATGCACATAAACTAGAAAATCAAGAAGAAACTGATAAATCCCTGGACACATACACCCTCTCAAGGCAGAACCAGGAAGAAATTGAATCCCCAAATATACCAATAAGGAGTTCTGAAATTGAGGCAGTAATAAATAGCCTATCAACCAAAACAAAGCTCAGGACAAGATGGATTCACAATTAGATTATACCGAGGTACAAAAAAGAGCTGGTGCCATTTCTAATGAAAAGCTTGAGAAACTTGAAAAAGTTTTGAAAAATTTGAAAACTTGATAAGCAGGGACTCCTCCCTAACTCATTCTATGAGGCCAACATCATCCTGATATCAAAGCCTGACAGAGTATACAACAGAAAAAGAAAACCAGGCCAATATTCCTGATGAACATCAATGAAAAAATCTTCAATAAAATACTGGCAAACCGAATCCAGCAGCACATCAAAAAGCTTACCAAGCAAGCTAGCCTCATCCCTGGGATGCAAGGTTGATTCAACATATGCAAATTAATAAATGCAATTCATCACATAAACAGAACTAAAGACAAAAACCACATGATTATCTCATTAGATGCAGAAAAGGCCTTCAATAAAATTCAACATCCCTTCATCTTAAAAACTCTCTCTCAATAAACCAGGTATTGAAGAAACATACCTCAAAATAAGAGCTATATATGAAAAACTCACAGCCAATATCATACTGAATGGGCAATAGCTAGAAGCATTCCCCTTGAAAGCCAGCACATGACAAGAATGCCTTCTCTCACCACTCCTATTCAACACAGTATTGGAAGTTCTTGCCAGGGTAATCACACAAGAGAAAGAAATAAATAGGACCCAAAAGGAAGAGAGAACATCAAATTACCTTTGTTCACAGATGACATGATCCTATATCTCAAAAACCCCATCGTCTTAGCCCAAAAGCTTCTTAAGTTGATAAACAACTTCAGCAAAGCCTCAGGATACAAAATCAATGTACAAAAATCACTAGCATTCCTATACACCAACAACAAGCAAGCCAATAGTCAAATCATGAATGACCTCCCATTCACAATTGCTACAAAAAGAATAAAATACCTAGGAGTACAGCTAACAAGGGAAGTGAAGGACCTCTTCAAGGAGAACTACAAACCACTGCTCAAAGAAATCAAACAGGACACAAACAAATGGAAAAACATTCTATGTGCATCGATAAGAAGAGTCAATATCATGAAAATAGCCATACTGCCCAAAGTAATTTATAGATTCAATGCTATTCCTTTAAACTACCATTGGAATTCTTCACAGAATTAGACAAAACTATTTTAAAATTCATATGGAACCCAAGAAAGGCCTGAAGAGCCAAGACAATCCTAAGCATGAAGAACAATGCTGGAGGCATTGTGCTATCTGACTTCAAACTATATTACAAGGCTACAGCAACTAACACAGCATGGTACTAGTCCAAGAACAGACACACAGCTCAATGGAACTGATCATTGTGGAAGACAGTGTGACAATTCCTCAAAGACCTAGAGCTAGAAATACCATTTGGCACAGCAATCCCATTACTGGGTATGTACCCAAAGGAATATAAGTCATTCCAACATAAAGATACATGTATGTGTATGTTCACTGCAGCACTGTTCACAATAGCAAAGACACAGAATCAACCAAAATGCCCATTAGTGATAGACGGGATAAAGAAAATGTAGGATATATATGCCATGGAATACTGTGCAGCCATAAAAAGGAATGAGATTATTCCTTTGCAGGGACATGGATGGAGGTGGAAGCCATTATCCTCAGCAAACTAATGCAGGAACAGAAAACCAAACACCACACATTCTCACTTATAAGTGGGAGTTGAATAAGGAGAACAAATGGACACATGGAGGGAAACAACACACACTGAAGCCTGTGGGAAGCAGTGGGGAGGGAGGGCAAAAGGAATAATAGCTAATGGGTGCTGGGCTTAATTCCTAGGAAATGGGATAATCTGTTCAGCAAACCACCATGGCACATGTTTAACAATATAACACTCGCACATCCTGCACATGTACCTCTGAATTTTAAATAAAAGTTGAAGAAAAAAAAAGAAAATGACACTCACCTAGGGATGCTTTATAATCCAGTGGAAAGGGCCTTACCAGATATTATTTACCAACCCTTGCGCCGCTAAGCTTAAAAGTATTGACATGTGGATACCTGTTTCTTATTTTTAAAAAGGATATGTCTCCTAAGACAACCTCACAACGTGATGGAAATCTGCAACTTAAACTAAACAGGAACTACTCTGTTCAGTCTTGGAATAAGAAGCAGAAGATATAACAGGTTAACAGCTATCCCAAGAACATGGACCAGGCTTATACATCATAATCAACCTAACAATTGTCATCATACTTGTTTATTTTCATATAAATCATACAGCCCAAATCTTTAAACTCCTAATCTTGCTCATTACCTTATTAGAAGTTTTGCTTAAATTCTTGATTCCAAAATTTAACTACTTGAAAATTTTTGATGGTTTCAATTAAGTTCTCTATGATGACATTACTCCTAATATTTCTTATAAGTAAAATACTACCCAAATATTTAAGTTACTCCAAGGCTATGTACCAGATTAACTAAATTTTTGAAGATATCCCTGAAGACACATGGCATTTTCCCAACCCTTACCTATAATGAGGTCTAATTACCTCCTGCTCCACTTTTCCCTCATTATTTGCTATACCACACCCTTAAAAAATAATGCCATGGTTCAGTATTCAGTGTTGGACTTACCACTTTCCCCCTACTAGAAACGTCTCAGATAATAACACCTGTGGTCGCACCTGTAACCAATTTTTACTCTATAACAAATTTTGCTGTTCAGTATGAATCCAACCTTACTTGCCCTACCTATTGTGTTCAACTCTTTCCCACCACTCCTTGTTCTTCCTAACTCTACCCATTCACAAAAATGTGATGCACCAAAATGGTACTATTCCCTTTACACTTTTTATGTTCATGGCTTATGACTACCTTAATCATAACCAATTAAATCAGTCCTCCCACATTTATAAGGTATCTTTTTTATAAAGCTATTAAACAATGTTGGGGACCCATAACCCTTTGATCATCTGCTCCATTAACACCTCTGTCCGTGACAGCTAGACACTGCCTCATTTGACACTCTATTTGATCTCATGTTATCCTCTCTGCCCACCAACAAATCCAATAACCCACAAAATGGATCTGGAATTTTTGTGCTCTCCTGGTTATCTCTTTGTGAACATAGTGGCTTCCCATGGGCTTACAAATGTGTCGATAGGTGGAGGATGGGCAGCACTTGCCTTCTGGGCTATTTTATCTCACTCATAGATAAAATTAATTCAGTGGTTATAAAGCAATAACCACTGAATTAACTCCAAACTCTCATAAAATTGAAAGAGTCCTCTCAATAATTGATGATTACTCCAATGGAAATCCCTCCAAATATGAAGACAATAGCTGCAGGCCTTCACAAAACTGTGCCCTTCCTGGTGATCTTAATCCCAGTAAGGGTGCATGTCTAGTGACAATTTTTGGATCTTTCCTAGGCATAAGGACCTCCTGGCATGAATACATAATGTGAAACCACTCCTGTACTGTGATCCAAATTGTGCAATCCATTGCTAGGACCATTGGGGGAAAAAACAAAAACAAACAAACAAACAAAAAAAGCCTCTTTATACACTCTCTTGCTATGTGGTCCTTGACAACTGTATTGGTTTAGACTATTTACTGGCTGCTTAAGGATCAGTCTGTGCACTTGCAAATAACTCTTGCTACACTTGGATAAACACATCCTATCAGGCTGAATTACAAACTTCTAAAATACTAAAATTAGCCAAATATTTTAAAGGAATACCTTCACAGGGATTTCCTCATAGTTTAATCTGAATTTTTCTGATCTTTTTATTTGGCATCATAAAGCTGTTGGCAACATCCTCAGACCAGAATACAGCTATTACTACTTACTAACTTTCTGTTAATTCTTATTTTCATTCTTTTTAAGACTTACAGTGTCTATATTTCTCGTTGCTGCCAGGCTACCCAAGATTTTCCATGATGATCTCACAATGTTTAGACATGGCTGATAAAATGTGTGCCTCTTCTAATATAACACCAGTCACCATGGATTGAATTCTAACACCTTGTTAGAATGGCTCAACTGTTACTCAAATTTGGCCAATATCTAAAGCCTGGATTCACATTGACTTTCAGCAAACCTCCTTCTTGGAACACAACAGTCTAGAAACAGGTGCTTCTAGCTCTAAGGGAAACAACAAATTTGTGGCTGACCAACCAATAATTGATCATTAAGCCTTCTTTATATTAGATCTTGATCAAAAGGGAGAAATATGAAATATAATACACAAAATGGTGTCATTCTGGTTCTGAGCTCTAAAATGGAGGCAGGAAGCCATTCTAAGAAGGACTGAATGCATGTCCTGCCAAGTTACAAAAAAAGCAACAACAACAAAACTTGCCTTGAACCTTTGAGCTGGGCCAAACTACAATGATCACAACATCCTGGAAAGCAGCTGAATTTTGCCAGCACTGCAGCTCCAAAATTGCAATAATCAATAAACTCTGAACTCATGTACTAAGCCAGCCACCATCACCAATGGTAATCCTTTCAAGACAACGTCTGTAATCACCCTTAGTTTGCTTTTGATTTCCTCTTAAAAACTCTCTCTTCCCTCTCTTTAAAACACAATTTAGCTCTAGCCTAATCTCTGTCTTCCAAACTGCAAATTCCAAGACCCCAATAAATTATCTGTCTTACTGCATTATAGGCTGATCTGTTGCTTCTTTGTGGTTGATGACATTAATGGTTGATAATTCTGGGTGAGAAATATACAAGAGTTCATACTACTCTCATAACTTTTCTGAATGTTTAAAGTCATTTTAAAATAAAAAAGATATGTGTACATATATAAGAATATAATATAAATACCAAGTAAGTGGTATAGAAATTCCATTAGATGTCAGAGAACTGAGGACAGCAGGGCGGGTACAATATAGGATCTGAGACATGAGATGAGCTCTAAAATTTGGAAAATTTTCAGGGAAGCTAAGAGGAGGCAAGGACATAAACATGAAGAAAATAGCCTTCGCAAAAGCAAAAGTGCACAGTATGTTCAAAACATGATAAGTAAAGCTGTGTGGCTAGGTAATAAATATGGAAAATTAAACTGTTTGACTATTCATGAAAAAACAACAAATCATTTCATGGAGCAACAAATTACCAATATCAAAAAAAACAGTGCCTATAGATACACATAATTCCTATATATACATATTTAATGACTTACTTTCAGCCACACGTTAAGACACTTCGCTGTACTGTATTTTTACTGCACTGCTTTCTACTCTATGACCTAAACTCCTGAGGCTAGAATTCAGGCTTGCCTTGGGAAAGTTGAAATAACACATTCCGACTAAAATTTACTAACACTTGATTGCCATGATAAGCAATTTGTTCTTCTATGAACATAAAGATATCTTATTCTGAAACTGTATCAAGAAACTGTAATCATGTTAACAAACTAGGAAGTTTAGACACAGTGATACCTGTGTGTGAATCTTGACCTGCCAAGCCTGTGACCTCACATACTTTGAACTTCTCTAACTTCAATTTATCCTCTGTAAAGTGATTACAACCACAGTTTCCCCTCAATTGGTTTGCATGAAGATGAACACAACAAAAGGCTTGGTACATGGAATAAACTCAGTATTACGATTATTAGAGTCTCTATAATTCAAGGAGTACCTGATACATATTACTCCAAGGTAGAAATGGGCAAATTATTATAGTTAGGCTTGACCTACATAGATATAGTTATAGAGATATTTTTAAGGAGGGGCAGCATTAAAATGTCTGCATAATACATTTACTCAGTAATTTGCAAGAAAAGCAGTAGAATCTTGAATAAAAACATATTTTCAAGCATGGTCAAAAATTGCTGATCTGTAGCCTACATGAGCTATTTCAGAGTCAATACAAATTAGAAAGAAAAAGCAATTCTGATTGACAACTGATGTAAATATATATCTCAAACTATAATCCTATAATTTTAACTAAAGAGTTTTAACTTTGTCCTTCTCATGGAAGACACTGTCAGCCATTATTCCCACTCTGCACATCCTCTTCCCAAATATTCCAAACACTAGAATTCCAAAGTAAAGAAGTGATAAAGTACTTCTTCAGGCAAGATGTCTCTGAATTACAGTGAGGTGAAACAGGAAAAGAAGCAGGTGCGAGTTGCTGTCTTCAAATTAAGAAACAGTTTTGAAACACATTTTTAGTTCAGATTTAAGATTCTGTCCCAGAAACTTTATTTTCTCCCTGTAGCAATGATATTCTTTAGCTGAATTGTTGTAAGGGAGAAAGGAAGATTGAAAAGCATCCAAACAGAAATTGCTTACAAATGCTTGAAATACTGCATGAAATCCCTATTTAATCTCCCAAACAGATTTTAAGAATCAGTGTCTTAGCCGTTTTCCACAGCTGTTCAAAAAGTCCCACAGCTTACAGTGCTCTGTCAGGCAGAATTGAATTAGTCGTCACCTCCTTAAGTATAGCAGAGAGTTTGGGTGATGTAGGTCAGAAAACAACTCTTGTATAAACTACTTAGTGCTTATTTGCCAGATTCAATGGATGTTCTTGAGTTAGACTTGGTAAATTTGTGTTTGTTTGATTTAGTAGGGCTATAGATGGAATGTTTGTGTCCTCTCCCTTATGTAATTTGTTGCAATTCTGTTGTTGGTGAGGCATCCAGTCTATAAAAGTTTGTTATGGCAACTCCAACAAACTAAGATAATGAATAGAGGTGTATTTTCAAGGTTCAAAAAAGTGTTAAATTAATGGACACCTTTACATGAATAGCCTCGTTGCATACCACTCATTTTTGTGCACAACATGAAGATCTCCACACCAAATGTGATACTTAATTTTAGGTATCAACTTGACTGGAATAAAGGATACCTAGTGAACTGGTAAAGCATTATTTCTGGGTGTGTCTGTAAGGGTATCTCCAGAGGAGATTGGCATGTGTGTCAATGGACTGAATGGAGAAGATGTTTCCTCACTGAGGGCAGGCACCATCCAATTGTCTGTAGCCCCAAATAAAACAAAAAGGCAGAGGAAAGACAATGTTTTTCTCTTGTCCTTGCTCCTAGAACTGGGACACCCTTATTTTGCCCTTGGACATCACCAGGCCCTTTCCAAGGCCCTTTCCAGCCTTTCGATTCTGAGACTTAAACCAGAGGTCCCCAGTTTCTCAGGCCTCCAACTTTGGTCTCAAAGTTACACCATCAGCTTCTATCATCCTGAGGCTTTTTGACTTCAACTGGGTCATGCTACCAATATCTTAGGGTCTCTGTGTTAGCTCATTTTCATACTGCTATGAAGAAATACCCAGGACTGGGTAATTTATAAAGAAAAACAGGTTTAATGTACTCACAGTTCCACACTGCTGGGAGGCCTCACAATCATGGCAGAAAGCAGAGGAGGAGCAAAGGCATCTTACATGGTGGCAGGCAAGAGAGCATGTGCAGGGGAGCTGCCCTTTATAAAACCATTATATCTCATGAGACTTATTCACTGTCACAAGAACAGCATAAGGAAAATCCACCCCCATGATTTGATTACCTCCCACCAGCTCTCTCCCATGATATGTCTGGATTATGGGAACTACAATTCAAGATGAGATTTGGGTGGTGACACAAAGCCTAACCATATCAGTCTCCAACTTATAGATGGCCTATCATGGGACTCCTCAGTCTCCATACTCACATGAGCCAATTATTCTGACAAATTTTCCTTATTTCTCCAAATACGTATAAATATATCCTATTTGTTCTATCTCTGGAGAACCCTAATTCGTATTTTGGTACTAGGAGTGGTTCTAGAGGAGCAGAATTTTAAGGATGTCTTTCCTTAAATGGTTCTGGGGTTTCTGGAATGGGCTCTCAAATCTAATTATACCTAAAAATGTTAAAGATTCTATTTCCAATAATACGGAAAGCTCTTATAATCCAAGGCATAAACTGTTTATAGAGATAAGCAAAATACTGCACTTTATATTTCAAATCAACCGCTTATAAGAGGCAAGGAACTTGGTGACTCTGTATATGATACTTTTGAATATTTGTGGAAAAGTAAGGGATATACTGACTTTGGCTGGTTGCTCCTAATCTTGCTGAACAGTGATAAAAGAAAAGGAATAGCTCAGGGATTAGAGTTCCCGGCTTCAGCTCTTCATAAATACCCTAAGAGCTTCTATGTATACCCTGAGGAAGAATCTTTTCTCCAGTAGCCACATGGCTAAAAAATGCTGAAAACTAAACACAAGAACTCCTTATGCAATTGGCTGAATTATAATAAAAGTTGAACTCACGGCCTCACAGAGTCTACTTTTACAGTAGGTGCATTGGTTGGGAAATAATGAGATCCTGTAAGTTGGGATACAGATGTCTGGGAAGACCCTGATAAGGGTGTGGATATTAAGCTTTAAAATTCTGATGAGTCTTGTTTGCCAGTGAATATGGCGTCCACATGCCCAGTGGCAGTATCTTCCCCACCCACAAGGATATTAGCCTTTCTGCCTTTGTCTGAGGAAATTAACCCTGCATTGCTGAAGTAAACAGTAATGGCCTTCCCTGAGGTGTCAAGAAATACAATGCTGATTCTCATCAAAACCCACCCCCACCACTATACTGCGCTTTCAGACCTACAACTAAACTCAAATCCCAGCAGGCCTTCAAGGATGAGGTATAAAGTGTGACCCTAGAGGAGGCACACTTCACTCCAATAGAACCCCTTGGGTTTTCTAATGTATACAAACAGATATTCAGTATGATAATGGATATTTAAAATGTGGGATAATAGTGGACAGAACATAAAGTTGGATCAGGCCAAATTTATTGACATGGCCCACTAAACAGAGATTTTGCCCTCAATTTTGCAGCTTAGGGAATTGGGAAAGGTGCTAATACTTTGTTTGGTTGCTTAGCTAAAACATTGATCAAAAGATGGCCCACCATGAGCCAGTTGTTAATGCCTGATCTCCCTTGGTTTACCATAGATGAAGGGACTCAAAGGCTTAGGGAGAACTGAATGCTAGCATGTATTTATCACTTAAAACCTACTCACCCACACTGGAAGAGTACAGAAGATACACCTTTCACCAATACTTTAATAAGTAGATTTTTGAGAGGAGCTCCAGCATTCCTAAAGAACTCCATGATTGCTTTTTTCATAGCTGAACCTCACAGGAGGAACAACAATAACTCAATTGGAAAACTCAAATGAAATGGAAATAATTGGATCCTAGGGTGGCAGGGACCAAGCAGCAGCACTCAACCATCAAAGGCACAGTAGACATATTAATTTTTACTATAACGGACAGCAGAGGAAAAGCGATAATCAGACTAGTCTGACTCATGTAAATATATGGCATTAACTAGTTAATTGTTATATTCCTAAAAGTGAAATAGACAGAAAGCCTGCTAAATTCTTACTGGATCTGTATAAGCAGAGAAATTTCAGGTCAAGCAAACAAAAATTTAACTTGAATCACAAAAACAGAGAATCATGACCCTTCAATCGACTTCCAAATCTGAGCCAGGTTTCAGACACAGACCACTTGAATAAAGGCGAGGCCTGATCCCCTTCAGGAAGTACCTTGGTACACTACTGAAAATTTATACTGTTAATATTTCTACCATCTATGGCATTATACCAGGGTAACTATGCATTGGGAAAAAGGAATAATCAGAACTTTCAGATACTAGCAGACACTGACTATGAACCGACATTGATTAAAAGAGATCTGAAATGTCACCGTGGCCCTCCAGTTAGAGTAGGGGCTTATAGAGGTCAGGTGACCAATGGAGTTTTAGTGCAGGTCTGACTCAGTGTGCCCCCAGATCCATTCTGTGGTTATTTCTCCAGTTCCAGAATGCATAATTAAAATGGACATGTGGCCATCCCTTTGTATCTATGAGAGATTAGTTCCAGAACACCCTGAGAACAGTAAATCCCTAATATAAAATGGTGTTGTATTTGCATATAACCTATGCACATCCTCTTGTATACTTTAAATCATCTCTATATTACTTATAATAACTAATACAATGTAAATCCTATTAAGTAGTTATAAAACTACATTATTTAGGAAATAATCACAAGAATGGAAGTCTATGTGTGTTCAGTATAGACACAACCATCCTTTTTAAAATATATGTTTAATGGGTAGTTGGTTGAATCCATGGAAGTGGAACCCACAGAGAGTTGGTTGTACTTAGCAGCTGGCAGAATTGCCATGTGGTTCCCTAATTTATGGAGTGAGAGTGACTATAGTGGAAAAGGACAAATGGAACCCACGAGAGCTTCCTCTACCTAGGAAAATAGTAAATAAAAAACAATACCACATCCCTAGAGAGATGGCAGAGATTACTGCCACCATCAAAGACTGGAAAGATGAAGGGCAGTGATTCCTACCTGTGATGATTAATACTGAGTGTCAACTTGATTGAAGGATGCAAAGTATTGTTCCTGGGTGTGTCTGTGAGGGTGCTGCCAAAGGAGATTAACATTTGAGTCAGTGGACTGGGGAAGGCAGACCCACCCATAATCTAGTGGGCACAATCTATATATAATTCTGATTGAAGACTCTGGCAGGACCCTACAGGTTAATTGCAGTGGAGGCACTTATTATTTTGGACCAAGTCCCTGCTTGCTTGTGTGTGTGTGTGTATATATATATATATATATATATATATATATATATATATCCTATTAGTTCTGTCCATCTACGGAATCCTAATATACCACCACATCCCCACTCAACCCTCCTATTTGGCCTGCACAGAGAAAGATGAATCTTAGGAAATCACACATTAGAATAAGCTTAACTAAGTGGTGACTCCAAGTGCAGCTGCTATACCAGATGTGATTTCATTGCTTGAGCAAATTAATACATGTCCTAGCACCTAATATGAAGCTATTGATCTGGCAAATGCCTTTTTTCCATACTTGTCCAGAAGCAGGTTGCTTTCAGTTGGTAAGGCCAGCAATACACCATCATTTTCCAACCTCATGGGTAATATCAACTCTTCAACTTGATGTCATAATCTAGTTCACAGGGATCTCAATTGCCTTTCCTTTCCATAAGATATCACACTGGTCAATTACATTGATGACATGCTAATTTGTTCATCCTGCCGATGATACTGTTCTAATTAGTGAGGATGCAGTAGCAACTACTCTGGACTTATAGGTCAGACATTTGTGTGTCCATGTGTAGGAAATAAACTTGACTAATATTTAGAAAACTTTTACCTCAGTGAAATTTCTAGGGGTCCAGAGGTATGGTACATGTCAAGATAACCCTTTGAAGGTGAAGAATAAGTTGTTGCATCTATCTTCTCCTACAACCAAGAAAGAGGCACAAAGCTTACTACGCCTATTTGGATTTGGCACATGCCACATTTGGGTGTGTAACTCTGCCCCATCCACCAAATGACCTGAAAAGTAACTAGTTGTGAATTATGCTCAGAACAGGAGAAGTCTGTAAGAAGTCCAGGCAGCTATGCAAGCTCCTCCACCACTTGGGCCATTGGATTCAACATTCCCAATGGTACTTGAGGTGTCAGTGGCAAAAAAGATCTCTGATTGGAGATTTTGGCAGGCCCCTGCAGGTTAATTGCAGTGGAGGCCCTTAGTATTTTGGAGCAAGGCCCCGCCAACATCTTCAGGTAACTACTTTCCTTTTGGGAGACATCTCTTGGCATGCTACAGTGCCTTAGTAGAAACTGAACCCTTAACCATGAGTAACCAAGTTACCATGTGGCCTGAGCTGCCTATAATGAATAGATGTTTCCTGATCCATTAAGTCATAAGTTTGACCATGCACAGCAGCAATGCATCATCAGATGGAAGTGTTATGCACATGATCAGGCTCTAGCAGCTCATGAAGGCACAAATAAACATTATATGAGAAAGTGGCCCAGATGCTCATGGTTCCTCCTCCTGCTATACTACCTTCTGTCTCTCAGGCTGTACCTATGGCCTCATGGGGAATATTCTATGATTAGCTGACAGGAAGAGAAGACTGGCCCTGGTTTACACATGGTTCTGTATGAGATACAGATATCATCTCAAAAAGGACAGCTACAGCACTGCAGCCTCTTTCTGGGACATCTCTGAAGGATGTTGAAGTGAATCTTTTCAGTAGGCAGAAGTTCAGGCAGTGTAGCTGCTTGTGCACTTACATTGGAAGAACAAATGGCCAGACATGGGCTTACATACTGTTTCATGGATTGTGACCAAAGGTTTGGTCAGAAGGTCAGGATCATGAAACTGCCATTACAAAATTATAACTGAGATGGTGAAAGAGATCAATATGGAGACTAAACCAACTCCATATTGCTTCTAACCTCTAAGCTATCTTTGTTCACTCCTGAGTGTAGGCTGAATTACCTTTGGGAGAAACTTTGTTTATAAGTTAGCTGTGAAACAAAGACAATTAATAGCCCTTTCTCAAAACAAAATCCCTTCCCACCTGGGGACTAGATTGCCTTTGCAGGACTAACAAAGTAGCCAGAGGATTAGATATTATTGCTTAGGAGTCATGCAGCTGGGGGCTGCAAGATTCTAAACCTCACCAAATTGCTCCTGGGGATAACATTACTATTGCAAAACCTAAGATTAGTGCTTCAGATATTTTGCAGACTCTGCACTCGATGGATCAGCTGGCACCACCCAGATCAATATACTGGCTCATCTGATCTTGTGGCCCACACTTGGGAACTGACTCAGCACAAGAGGACAGCTTTGACTCACTATATTTCATCTCTTACCAAACCAATCATCACTCCTGACTCACTGGCACCCCACCAACCAAACTATCCTTAAAAACTGATCCTCAGATGCTTAGGGAGACTAATTTGAATAATTATAAAACTCTGGTCTCCTGCACAGCCAGCTCAGCATGAATTACTTTCTCTATTGCAATTCCTGTCTGGATAAACGGCTCTATCTAGGCATCCAGCAAGGTGAACCTGTTGGGCAGTTACAATCTTTACCAAAAAAAGATTGGAAAATTGGCAGCAAAGAAATTTGGATAAAAGGTACGTGGATAGACCTCTCTAAACTGCAAAAGCTATGAAGATATTTATGTTCCATGTGAATGCTCACCAAAGGGTGACTTCATAAAAGGAATACTTTAATAATCAAGTGAATAGGATAACCCTTTCTATGGATGTCAATCAGCCTTTTCTCCAGCCACCCTAGTCATCACCCAATCAGTTCATGAAAAAAGGGGCCATGGTAGCAGAGATGGAGGTCAGACGTGGGCTCAGAAACATGGCCCTCCACTTACCAAGGCTGACTTGGTTACAATCATAGTTGAGTGCCCAATCTGCCAGCAGCAGAGACCAACTCTGAGCCCCCAGTAGGGTACCATTCCATAAGGTAATCAGCCAGCTACCTAGCACCAGGTTAACTACACTGTCCCCACCGCTGTCATGGAATGGGCAGGATTTTGTCCTCACCAGGATAAATATTTACTCCATGTATGAATTTGTCTCCCTACAGGTAATGCTTCCGCCAAAAGTACCATCCATGGACTTACACAATTGTTAACTGCCGTCATGGTACTCCACACAGCATTATTTCTGACCAAGGAACTCACTTTACAGCCAAAGAAGTTTAGCAATGGGCTCATGCTCATGAAATTCACTGGTCTTTTCTTTTCTATTATCTGGAAGCAGTTGGCTTGACATAACGGTGAAATGGCCTTTTAAAGACACATTTACAATGCCAGCTAGATGACAGTACTTTGCAGGCCTGCAGCAAAGTTTTCCAGTAGGCTGTAAATGCTATGAATTAGCATACAAAATATGTTGGTACTTTTCCCATAGCCAGGATTCAAGGGTCCAGGAATCAATGAGTAGAAATGGGAGCGGCACCATTCACCATTTCCTCTGGGGACCCAGTAGCAAAATGATTGCTTACTGTTCCCATGCCTTTATGCACTACTTGCCTAGGGGTCTTAGTTCCAGAGAGACACAAAAATAATTCAATTGAACAGGAAGTTAAGACGTCACCCTGGGCTCTTATTCCCTAAGTCAACAGGCCAAGAAAGGAGTTACAATGTTTGTCAGGGTGACTCAGCCAGGCTACTGGGGGGAAATTGCACTACTGGACAATGAAGGTTAAAAAAAAATAGGATATCTGGAATGCAGGAGATCCCTTAGGGCATCTCTTAATATTATCATGCCCTGTGATTAGGATCAAAGGGAAATTATAACTACTTAATCCAAGTAGGACTACTAATTGTCCAGACCCTTCAGGAATGAAGGTTTGAGACACCCCACCAGGTAAAGAATCACTACAAGCTGAGGAGTTTTCTAAAGGCAAAAAAGAAATACAGAATGGGTAGTAGAAGAAGGTAGTTATTGTAAACCAAAAATAAAACTCAGCCCCTAACTGACTGGATGGATCTCTCCTCTCAGCCAAAGAGATGTCAAAGAAACTGAATGAAATCAGTTCAGAGCATGATGGGAAGAGGGATTCAGACATGCCTCATTCTGCCCTCCTCTCTTTGAAATTCATGCACAATTAGCCAGCCAGCATTAACATAAAAACAGCAATCTTAAGACTGACAAAACAGACTATCTGGAGCAATAAGATACCAAATTTCAACCTGACTCTAGTATAGCATCACCTGATAAATAGCAGGCCCTACAAGAAACCAAGGTATTTTACCCAAAAATGTATTTCTTTGACATATTTTGAAATTGTCCTCCAAAGCTGTCTCATGTGGGGAAAATCTACATTCTGTGCAGAATCCCCTCTCCTTTCCAGGTCTTTTCCTGATCCAGGAGAGATTTATAAGAGCCTGGCACCTTTTAAGGCCTTATTAGAGATATTTGTCATCTATGATCTCTGAAGACTGCTATCTGGAGGCTTCGCCTTCATAACAAGAACCTTGGCTTTCACAACCCACCTTATCATAACCCCAAGCATTCTTTTTTGCTGACTTCAGGTCTTTAGGCAAAACTGAACTGTTTCAACCAATTGCCAATCAGGAAATCTTTGAATCCACCTATAACCTGGAAGCCCAACCCCCTTCAAGATGTCCCACCATTCCAGGCCACCAAAATAAATCTTGTATTTATTGATTTATGTTTTACCTGTAACTTCTGTCACCCTAAAATGTGTAAAATCAAGCTGTAACCCAACCACCTTGGGCACAAGATCTCAGGGCCTCGTGAGGCTATAACATGGGTCATGGTCCTCATATTTGGCTCAGAATAAACCTCTTCAAATATTTTAGACTTTGACTTATAAATACCAACTATGACCATGTGACCAGTTAAAGAAATGAGGACTGTAATTGTCATGAGTATTTTCTTATTTTGTTAATAGGTGTGTGTGTGTATAGATATGTATACACACACACACATATATATATACTTATATTAAGCAAATTCTTTGCTTTCATTCCTCTCTTATTCCCTTATGTAACATAAGATTTGTTGACTTTATAATGGTACTTGAGAATTATTCATTTTATATCATAGTATTTAAGTAATGGGATATCAGAAGAAGAGTTAACATCACCCAAGAACTTTACCTCCTTGTCTGGGGAAGGGATTATTGCATTTTTTGTTGTATTCAAGATACTTGTATCCTGTTTGGTGAAACTATTAACTTGTTATTGTCTTTATTTGGACATTAAGTATGGTTTAAGGAGATATATGCGGATACAAGTTAACAAGGAGTGGAATTGTAATGGTTAGTTTTTGGTGTGAATTTAACTGGATTAAGAAATATGTGGAGAAACGGTAAATCGTTATTTCTGGGTATATCTGTGAGGGTGTTTCCAGAAGAGATTGGCATGTGAATTAGTGGACTGAGTAAAAAAAAAAATCCACCCTCAACATGTGTGGGCACCAGTCAATCAGCTGCAGGCACAAATAGAACAAAAATGCAGAGGAAACGCAAATGTGCTCTTCCTTCTCTCCTGCAGCTAGAACGCCCTTCTTCTCCTTTGTCTTAGATGTTAGAACTTCAGAATCTCGAGCCTTTGGACTCTAAGACTTAAACAGAGGCCCTGAGTCTCAGGCTTTTAGCCTCCAATTGAGAATTACACTATCAGTTTCCTTTATTCTGACGCTTTTGGATTTGGAGTGGGCCATACTACCGGTATCCAAGGGTCTCCAGCTTACAGACAGACTGTTATGGGACTTCTCAGCCTCCATAATAACATGAGCCAATTACCCTAGTAAATCTCCTCATATATCTACATACTTATACCTGGCTCTGTCTCCCAGGAGAATCGTGATAACCAAGAGAGATCTTTGGATACTGTAATGTCCCTGAAAGTAAGGGAATGAATGAGAGATCAACTATCTCTACTATTAGTTTTAAAAAGACACAAGTCTTCTAAGGATCATCATTGATCCTTACTTTTACCAAACCTTTTTTGTTCCCCAGTATCACACTGAAAGTCCTAAACAAGCTTCTAAGAACCATCAAGTTTAAACCTTTTTACTGCAACCTCTTTCAGTTCACTCTTAAATGAAATATTTTTTAAAATTCATTATTATACTTTAATTTCTGGGGTACATGTGCAGAACACGCAGGTTTGTTATATAGGTATACACATGCCATAGTGATTTACTGCACCCATGAACCCATCATCTACATTAGGCACTTCTAACATTATCCCTCCCCTAGTCCCCAGTCCCAACAGACCCCAGTCTGTGATGTTCCCCTCCCATGTGTTCTCATTGTTCAACTTCCACTTATGAGTAAGAACATGCAGTGTTTGGTTTTCTGTTCTTGTGTTAGCTTGCTGAGAATGATGGTTTCCAGCTTCATCCATGTCCCTGCAAAGGACATAAGTTCATCCTTTTTTATGGCTGCATAGTATTCCGTGGTGTGTATGTGCCACATTTTCTTTATCCAGTCTATCATTTATGAGCACTTGGGTTGGTTCCAAGTCTTTGCTATTGTGAACAGTGCCACAATAAACATATCTGTGCATGTGTCTTTATAGAACAATTTATAATCCTTTGGGTATACACCCAGTAATGCAATTGCTGGGTAAAATGGTATTTCTAATTCTAGATCCTTGAGGAATCGCCACATTGTCTTTCACAATCGTTGGACTAATTTACACTCCCACTAACAGTGTAAAAGCATTCCTATTTCTCCATATCCTCTCCAGCATCTGTTGTCTTCTGACTTTTTAATGATCGCCATTCTAACTGGCCTGAGATGGTATCTCATTGTGATGGTAATAATGAGCTTTTTTTCATGTTTGTTGGCTGCATAAATGTCTTCTTTTGAAAAGTGTCTGTTCATATCCTTTGCCCACTTTTTGATGGGGTTGTTTTTTTTCTTGTAAAGTTGTTTAAGTTCTTTATAGATTCTGGATATTAGCCCATTGTCAGATGGGTAGATTGCAAAAATTTTCTCCCATTCTATAGGTGGCTGCTCACTCTGGAAATAGTTTCTTTTGCTGTGCAAAAGCCCTTTAGTTTAATTAGATCCCAACTGTCAATTTTGGCTTTTGTTGCAATTGCTTTTGGTGTTTTAGTCATAAAGTCTTTGCCCATGCCTATGTCCTGAATGGGATTGCCTAGGTTTTCCTCTAGGGTTTTTATGTTTGTAAGTCTTACATTTAAGTCTTTAATCCATCTTGTCCATCTTGAGTTAATTTTTGTATAAGTGTAAGGAAGGGATCCAGTTTCAGTTTTCTGCATATGGCTAGCCAGTTTTACCAATACTATTTATTAAATAGGGAATCCTTTTCCCATTGCTTGTTTTTATCATGTTTGTGAAAGATCAAATGATCATAGATGTGTGGCACTACTTCTGAGGCCTCTGTTCTGTTCCATTGATCTATATCTCTGTTTTGGTACCAGTGCTATCCTGTTTTGATTACTGTAGCCTTATAGTATAGTTTAAAGCCAGATAATGCGATGCCTCCAGTTTTTTTGTTTGTTTGTTTGTTATTTGCTTAGGATTGTCTTGGCTATGCAGACTCTTTTGGTTCCACATGAAATTTAAAGTAGTTTTTTCTAAATTTGTGAAGAAAGTCAACGGTAGCTTGATGGGAATAGTATTGAATCTATAAATTACTTTGGGCAGTATGGCCATTTTCATGATATTGATTCTTCCTATCAATAATCATGGTATGTTTTTCCATTTGTTTGTGTCCTCTCTTATTTCCTTGAGCAGTGCTTTGTAGCTCTCCTTGGAAAGGTCCTTCACATCCCTTGTAAGTTGTATTCCTAGGTATTTTATTGTCTTTGCAGCAACTGTGAATTGAAGTTCACTCACAATTTGGCTCTCAGCTATTGGTCTATAGGAAAGTTTGTGATTTTTGCACATTGATTTTGTATTCTGAGGCTTTGCTGAAGTTGCTTATCAGCTTAAGGAGATTTCAGGCTAAGATGATGGGGTTTTGTAAATATCCAATCATTTCATCTCCAAACAGAGACAATTTGACTTCCTGTTCTCCTACTTGAATACCATTTATTTCTTTCTCTTGCCTGATTGCCCTAGCAAGAACTTACAATACTATGTTGAATAGTGGTGAGAGAGGGCATTCTTGTGCTGGTTTTCAAAGGGAATGCTTACAGCTTTTGTCCATTGAGTATAACATTTGCTGTAGTTTTGTCATGAATAGCTCTTTCATTATTTTGAGATATGTTCCATCACTACATAGGTTATTGAGAGGTTTTAACATGAACAGCTGTTGAATTTTGTCGAAGGCCTTTCTGCATCAATTGAGATAATCATGTGGTTTTTGTCATTGCTTCTGTATATGTGATGGATTACGTTTATTGATTTGCATATGTTAAACCAGCCTTGCATTCCAGGGATGAAGCTGACTTGATCATGATGGATAAGCTTTTTGATGTCCTGCCGGATTCAGTTTGCCAGTATTTGTTGGGGATTTTTGAATTGATGTTCATCAGGGATACTGGCCTGAAATTTTCTCTTTTTTTTTTTTTTTGTTGTTGTTGTTGTTGTCTTTGCTAGGTTTTGGTATCAGAATGATTCTGGCCTCATAAAATGAGTTAGGGAGAATATCCTCTTTTTCTATTGTTTGGAATAGTTTCAGAAAAAAATGGTACCAACACCTCTTTGTATCTCTGGTAGAATTCGGCTATGAATCTGTAGTGTCCTGGACATTTTTTGATTGGCAGGCTATTAATTGTTACTGCAATTTCAGACCTTGTTATTGGTCTATTCAGGGATTTGACTTCTTCCTACTTTAGACTTGGGAGAGTGTATGTGTCCAGGAACTTATCCATTTCTTCTATTTCTAGTTTATTTGCATAGAGGTGTTTATAGTTTTCTCTGATAGTAGTTTGTATTTCTGTGGGATCAGTGGTGATATTCCCTTTAACATTTTTTATTGCACCGATTTGATTCTTCCCTCTTTTCTTCATTAGTCTGGCTAATGGTCTATCTATTTTGTTGATCTTTTCAAAAAAAACCAAATCCTGGATTCAATGATTATTCTGAAGGGCTTTTCCTGTCTCTGTCTCCTTCGGTTCTGCTCTGATCTTAATTATTTCTTGTCTTCTGCTAGCTTTCAAATTTTTTTGCTCTCGCTTCTCTAGTTCTTTTCATTGTGATGTTAGGGTGTCTATTTTAGATCTTTCCTGCTTTCTCTTGTGGTCATTTAGTGCTATAAATTTCCCTCTAAACACTACTTTAAATGTGTCTCAGATATTCTGGTACATTGTGTCTTCGTTCTCATTGGTTTCTAAGAACATCTTTATTTCTGCCTTCATTTCATTATTTATCCAGTAGTCATTCAGGAGCAGGTTGCTCAGTTTCCATGTAGTTGTGCAGTTTTAAGTGAGTTTCTTAATCCTGAGTTCTAATTTGACCCCACTATGGTCTGAGAGACTGGTTGTTATGATTTCTGTTCTTTCACATTTGCTGAGGAGTGATTTACTTCCAATTATGTGGTCAATTTTAGAGTAAGTGTGATGTGGTGCTGAGAAGTATGTAAATTCTGTGGATTTGGGGTGGAAAGTTCTGTGGATGTCTACTAGGTCCACTTGGTTCAGATCTGAGTTCAAGTCCAAATATCCTTGTTAATTTTCTGTCTCATTGATCTACCTAATATTGACAGTGGAGTGTTAAAATCTCCCACTATTATTGTGTGGGAGTCTAAGTCTCTTTGTAGGTCATTAAGAACTTGCTTTATGAATCTGGATGCTTTTGTATTTGGTGCATATATATTTAGGATAGTTAGCTCTTTTTGTTACATTGATCCCTTTACTATGTAATGCCCTTCTTTGTCTCTTTTGATCTTTGTTGGTTTAAAGTCTGTTTTTTATCAGAGATTAGGATTACAACTTCTGCTTTTTTTTGCTTCCCATTTGTTTAGTAAATATTCCTCCATCCCTTTATTTTGAGCCTGTGTGTGTCTTTGCACATGAGATGGGTCTCCTGAATACAGCACATCAATAGATCTTGACTCTTTATCCAATTTGCCAGACTGTCTTTTAATTAGGGCATTTAGTCCATTTACATTTAAGGTTAGCATTGTTATGTGTGAATTTCATCTCATTATTATGATGCTTCCTGGTTATTTTGCCTATTAGTTAATGTAGTTTCTTCATAGTGTCTTCATTGCCTTTACAATTTAGTGTTTTTGCAGTGGCTTGTACCAGGTGTTCCTTTCCACGTTCACTGTTTCTTTCGGGAGCTCTTGTAAGGCAGGCCTGGTGGTGACAAAATCTCTCAGCAATTGCTTGTCTGTAAATGATTTTATTTCTCCTTCACTTATGAAGCTTAGTTTGGCTGGATATGAAATTCTGGGTTGAAAATTCTTTTCTTTAAGAATGCTAAATATTGACCCCAACTCTCTTCTGACTTGTAGAGTTTCTGCAGAGATCCACTGTTAGTCTGATTGGCCTCCCTTTGTGGGTAACCCAACCTTTCTCTCTGGCTGCCCTTCACATAGTTTCTTTCATTTTAACCTTGGTGAATATAATGATTATGTGTCTTCAGGTTGCTCTTCTCAAGGAGTATCTCTGTGGTGTTCTATTTCCTGATTTGAAGGTTGGCCTGTCTTGCTAGGTTGGGTATGTTCTCCTGGATAATATCCTGAAGAGTGTTTTCCAACTTGGTTCCATTCTCCCCATCACTTTTAGGTACATCAATCCAATGTAGATTTGGTCTTTTCACATAGTTCCATATTTCTTGGAGGCTTTGTCCATTCCTTTTCACTCCTCTGTCTCTAGTCTTGTCTTCTTGCTTTATTTCATTAAGTTGACCTTCAATCTCTGATATCCTTTCTTCTACTTAATCAATTCTGCTATTCATTCTTGTTATGCTTCACAAAGTTCCTGTGCTATGTTTTTCAGCTCCATCAGGTCATTTATGTTCTTCTCTAAACCAGTTATTCTAGTTAGCAATTCCTCTAATCCTTTTTTCTCTGATATCCTTTCTTCCACTTGATCTATTCTGCTATTCATTCTTGTGCATGCTTCACAAAGTTCCTGTGCTATGTTTTTCAGCTCCATTTATGTTCTTCTCTAAACCGGTTATTCTAGTTAGCAATTTCTCTAATCCTTTTTTCAAGGTTCTTAGCTTTCTTGCTTTGGGTTAGAACATGCTCCTTTAGCTCAGAGGAGTTTGTTATCACCCACCTTCTGAAGCCTACTTCTATCAATTCATCAAACTCATTCTCCACCCAGTTTTGTTCCCTTGCTGGCAAGGAGTTGTGATCCATTAGAGGAGAAGAGGCATTCTGGTTTTTGGCATTTTCAGCCTTTTTGCGCTGGTTTCTCCCCATCTTTGTGGCTTTATCTACCTTTTTTCTATGATGTTGGCTGCCTTCAGATTGGGTCTCTGAGTGGACGTTCTTTTGGTTGATATTGATGCTATTCCTTTCTGTGTGTTAATTTTCCTTCTAACAGTGAGGCCCCTCTGTTACAGATGTGCTAGAGTTTGCTGGAGGTCCACTCCATATCCTGTTTGCTTGGGTATCACCAGCAGAGGCTGCAGAACAGCAAAGTTTGCTGCCTGTTCTTTCCTCTGGAAGCTTTATCCCAGAGGAGCACCTGCCAGATGCCAGCCGGAACTAAGGTGTATGAGGTGTTTGTTGGCCCCTACTGGGAGGTATCTCCCAATCAGGAGACAAGGAGGTCAGGGACCCACTTGAGGAGGCAGTCTGACCCTTAGCAGAGCTTGAATGCTCTGCTGGGAGATCAGCTGCTCTTTTCAGAGCCATCAGGCAGGCATGTGTAAGTCTGCTGAAGCTGCACCCACAGCCTCCCCTTTCTCCAGATGCTCTGTCCCAGGGAGATGGGGGTTTTATCTATAAGCCCTTGACTAGGGCTGCTGCCTTTTTTTTTTTTCAGAGATGCCTTGCCCAGAGAGGAGGAATGTAGAGAGGCAGTCTGGCCACAGAGACCTTGCTGAGCTGCTGTGGGCTCTGCCCAGTTCGATCTTCTGGGCGGCTTTGTTTACACTGTGAGGGTAAAACTGCCCACTAAGCTCAGCAATGGCAGACATCCCTCCCCCCATCAAGCTCGAGCATCCCAGGTCAACCTCAGACTGCTGTGCTGGCAGCAAGAATTTCATTCCAGTGGATCTTAGCTTGTTGGGCTCTGTGGCGGTGGGACCCACCAAGCCAGAATACTTGGCACCCTGGCTTCAGCCCCCTTTCCAAAAGAGTGAACACTTCTGTCTCACCAGCATTCCAGGCATCACTGGGGTATGAAAAAAAACATAGCTTGATGTCTCCCTAAACAGCAGCCCAGTTTTGTGCTTGAAACGTAGGGCCCTGGTGGCGTAGGTACCAGAGGGAATCTCCTGGTCTTGGGTTGCAAAGACCATGGGATGGCACAGTATCTGAGCCAGAATGCACCATTCCTCAGGGCTTAGTCCCTCACGGCTTAGTCCCTCACAGCTTCCCTTGGCTAAAAGAGGGAGCTCCCCAAACCCTTGCACTTCCTGGGTGAGGTGATGCCCCACACTGCTTCGGCTCACCCTCTGTGGGCTGCACCCACTGTCCAACCAGTCCCAATGAGATGAACCAGGCACCTCAGTTGGAAACGCAGAAATCACCTGCCTTCTATGTTGATCTCGCTGGGAGACGCAGACCAGAGCTGTTACTATTTGGCCATCTTGCCAGCAACTCCTCAACATTTTTTTAATTTCCCTATTCATTCTCCTTATACCTATTAACCCTATTAACCACCCTCCCTCTCTTTTCTCTAAGAATAGCCTTCTAGTTGCTACATTGTATTTAAACCATAAATCGCTCAACCATTAGACATATTTCTTAAAATAATTTTTTGATGCTTTAGTCTATGCAAGGTGCTCTTGAAAGATAAACACAGGAATAAAAAAAATATTCCTGCTCAAAGAAGACAACCCAGTGGAAAGCATGATGTGATAAATGCCATTCTGGGCCATGAATGTTATACTTTGGAATCACAATATAAACATGCTGATATAATTGTTTGTCAAAATGGGTTATTTTCTCCTTTTTAAATTTCTTGGCTATTATACTAAAGACTCAGCAAATCTCAGTTCTGAAAAGAAAACCTTTTTACAGCTTTTTTAAAATGTAAGAAGATAAAAACAATGTTTTGATATACTAACTGACAAACATGATGTTACTCAAAGGGAGGGAGGGAGGGAGGGAGGGAGGACGGAAGGACAGATGGATGGATGGACAGACAGAAGGAAGGAAAGACAGATGAAGGGACTTCTAACTACCATATCCCCAGGGATCTGTCATGTGTCACAGTTGGCTTATATTCTGTAATGATGGGGTAACCCTTTAATTGAGTGCTGACACTTATATGTCATCAAATGACATCTTTTGCAGGCACTTTTAGAGCATTTTCATATACTTCCTTTACTCATCTGGTGGCCAGAATTATTAAAATACTCTTTTTACTGAGCACACTTTTCTGTAATTTGAACATGTTAACTCCTTACAGCAGTGGCTAAAGCTAACATATCACTTAGCATGCTGGAGATAAGGGCAAGAGCTTTTTCATACACTTGCTTTTTTCATTTTATCTATGCACTATCTTTTTACAAATTGAAGACTAGAGTATAAATTTTTGATTCACATTCTACTTTCAAAACTGAGCGGTTGATATGATGGTGGGTGAAAATATTTCCCTCAGGACTTCAAGCCACAGAGCCATGGCACACTCCCAGATAATGAGGTCTCTAGATAAGTGTAGTAGCAGACAAAATAAATGCATCTCACATAGCATGTCTGGAAGAAATAACTAAGCCCTTGAATTTTTCAAGTGTCTTCAGTAAAGTCCTTGAAAGTTAACCCATGGAGACAATTTCTCACTTAGCCTAAAATGTTAAAATGAGTCACAATGCTTTCATGGAAGCTAGGCTGATAAGTTGGCTGACATGGAACTTTTTGCCTATTACAAGAATAAATATTTACTGAAAAATCCAGCCATTGTTTCAGTAAGGTGTATGACTTTGATATTTTTGTCCGTGGTCTGGAGCTTAGAAAGTATTTTCCCATGGCTGTTGTAGAAAGAGGAGACGGTAAAGAATATTACCTTAAAATAAAGATGTCTCCACTTTTAGAAAAACATAACACGACAACTCATTTTAAGTTATGTTCAAATATCTGGCTCTAATTTAGACGCTGTTAAATTCCAATAAGGATTTAGGACATCTTACAAAGATATATTAAGTTTAACAAGAAATTAAAACAACACAAACAAAAAAAAAAAAAAACATAGTCCGATTCTGGTAAAGGTATGGGGTAATGGAACATGTCATGCATTTTAAAAGGGAACGTAAAATATTCAACATTTCTGGAGGGATATTTGTACCAACATTTAAAATGTGCATACCATTTGATTCTACAATTCCATTTCTCATCATTTATCTTAAAGAAATGAGTGTGAGTAAACAAATATGATTTATAAATGTATTTGCTGAATGTTGCATAATAAAGAATATTGAAAATAATAAGAATCTCTCATAATAAGAGATTGAGTGAATAAATAATGATGCATCCATATAACAAAATGCCATTTAGCTTTTAGAGATACCCACAATATTTTGTTGAGTTAAAAAAGCAGATTATGGAATAGAATGTGTGGCATAGCTACATTTATGTAAAATGCATTCATTATAGGTTTATACTTACAGAAGTGTCTTGAAAGATATCAAATAAAATTCCTAACAGCAATTATTTTTTAGGAGTGAGATGAAGGACGGTTTGTCCCATATTACTTTAAAATAAAGATGTCTCCACTTTTAAAAAAATATAACAGGACAACTCATTTTAAATCACATTGAAAGAATATTTCATGACTTTGGAAAATGCTCACACCCAATTTTTAAATTAGAAAAAGCAGGTTCCTAACCAGTATAGACAACATGACTGTGATTTTCTAAATGTAATCACACAGAGAAAAAGTTACTGCCAAAATATTAGTGATGTCATTTTCATGGGAAAACTGATCCAAGCTGCAACTTGAGAGACTAGACTAGAAATTCACTTGCCTCCATGAAGCCCTGGTGGTGAGGACAAGGGGTTTTCTTCTCTCACCTGTATATAAGTCACAGCAGCAGAAATAAGATTGCCACTGCTGCAAGAGCTGTCCAGAGAACAGAGAAGAGAGTCCTGTGCGGTTTTGGTGGTATCTAGAAAGGTAGAAAACCGGTGGGGGGGACAGTATTTGCAGTAACCAGAGGAGTGAAGTTAAGTTCAAGATTAGACTGACAAAATCACACATATTGAGAGTTTACTACATATTAGGGATTCTGCTAAGAGCTTCAGATATAAATTATCTGGTTCATCCTCAAAACAACCTTAGTAATAGAATATTCTAATGATTTCCATTTTCGAGATAAAGAAGTCAATACTCAAGAAGCCAATGCTAGTAAGTAACTAGTGGGTGGCAAAGCCCAGAACAGAAAACACAGCTGCCTAATTGCCAAGACCATGGTTTTTTAACCATTTTATGCATATGACAGTGTAAATTGTGTACGCATAGCCATGATACCTTTTTCTCTTGATTTTAAGATGTTAGGCAAATCAATGCAGTCTGCTTTGTGTTGGCTCAGACCAATGTCACCTGGTTGCCATCTGGACACCTACACAGGGTGCCATGCAAAAATATAATGTGCCACATAAAACTCAAGGCATCTCTCTGAAGTGTGCAGTGTTAGTTTTCAACCCAGAAATCAGAGGTAGAAAATGACTGTCCCCAAAGTTGCTATTCTGAAAGAGATAATTGCTGTTCATCTCTCTCTGCTCACAAAGTGCTTTCCTACAGTGACACTTACACCCTCGGAGGTCAACCCACATTTCGCTGACAGCTACCAGTTCAGCTGTGTCAATTCCACCTAACTCTGCTTGCTTGCAGGGTTTCCAGAGCATATAGCATACCAAGCCATTATTATGTTGTGCCTGTGCCCAGAGAGCTTCCAGCTCTTTAATCATCCTGGAAGAGGTAAATAAATAAATAGCTCATAGGTAATATGTAATGTACTAGGGAAAAAACAACCATAACTTGCCCTCACAGTCCATACCCTGATGCCTCTAGTGATTATTTACACAATCCTATGGTGCAGAAATGCTGAATTTCATTTCTTATTCCTTAAAATTGTTAGTTCATGGCTCTTTCCTCATCTTACCTCAAATTCCCTTGCTCATCTCCACTCTAAGGTAAGCATATTTCACTAGGCAACTGCATCTATGCATGGATAACAATGCACTCAGCACCTCCTAAATTCGCATTAAGTCTATATAGGAAATTCAGTGAAGTGTTCAGGAATAACAAAGCATCCTTTCCTCTCTTTATTACACAACAAAATGAAAAAATCAGAGATCTATATGTTATTCTCAGTCACAGCATTGATCTATTTTGTGACTTGCAGCTAGATCTGTGATGTTCTAATTTTGGTAATGTTTCTGGTAAAGTTGGTTGAAATGTTTCAGAAGAAAAAAGATCTTAAAGCATAGTTGTTGCTTGATGGCAAAACCAAAGTTCTTTAGAAACACTCTGAACAGTTCACAGTCTGGGTTCCATGGACCCCTTAGCTTCAGAATATTTATGAACTCCTTAAACTACATGTAAAATTTTGCCCAAATGTGCATTTTCTACCACTTATTAAATTTTCAAAATGTCCACAAACTAAAATATTATTAGGAAGCACTGAGTTATTCAGAAAGTCCTGGGGGAAAAAGCTGTAAAACTCGTGGTTATTTACACAAATGTTTACCTCAAGAAAACGCACTCATACATATTTTATTATTGTTCATTCATTCACATCAGGCCAATCTCTGTGTCATTATAAGCTCTACTCATTTCTACTTCTGACTTCTTTTGTTGATACATCTCCCTGCTCATATGCTACATTTCCTTGTAAGCTAAAGTACTTCCTTGGTAAGCCTTTCAGTGACTAGATGTTAACCCAGATTGATTTTTCTTCATTTCTGAATTGGTATTGTACTTACAGTGTGGGGAAATGACTTTGAGAGAGACAGACAGAGACAGAGACAATCTTGTCGAGTATGTTATGACATACACCACATACCTTAGCCTTAACTATTTTTATTGTTAAAAACCCAATAGCTCATCAAAGCCAGGGATAAGTCTCACTTTTTTGTGTAGCCCTCACTCTGACTAAAACTATGTTCCATGGTAATCTGTCACTGTGAGCTCTCGGTTATCCATGGAAATTGTAGTTTTAGCACTCCTTGTGGTAATTGAATTACCTATAAAGAAAATTTTTTCCTGAAGTTAAAGTGATACATTAGAGGGAATATGAATTAGAGATGAATAAAAATATAAAATATTTCTCACAGTAAAATTACAAACTCCATATCTAATCCATATCATTTATTAGTAAATCATATTAGCATTTCTGGCAAATATGTCCATATTTTCTTTCTAGACTCTGACTTGTTTTCACTACTCCACTGATATTATCCTAGTCTTGTTGTGACTATCGCAACAGCCTCCTGACTAGTCTCCGTATTTCTGCCTCTGCTCCCTAGAGTCTCTTTTTCATGAAGCAGTAAGAGCGAGTCTTTTAAAATGTGAGTCAGATCATGACTCTCCCCTTCTTGAAATTTTCCCGTGACCTTCATCTCAGAATAAAAACCAAAGTCTTTAAAATGGTTCCCAAGACACTGGTTATGCAGCTACCCACACTCCACTTTGGTCACAACTGCTATAATTTCAACTCTTCTTCTGGCTCACTCCATTTGAGCCAAGAATTTCAATTCCTACACCAATTTCTAGCTGTTCTTTGAACCATCAAACATATTCCTATCTCAAAGTGTTTGCTATTGCCTCTGCATAGTACATTCCCCTCAGATCTCTTCTACTTCCTGATCATGATGCCTTCCCAGGCCACTCCCTGAAAACAACACACACAGACATAGGCACAAAGTATTGCTTTTCTCCTCATCCTGCATACCTATTTTTCTCTATAGCATTTATCTCCATTACATATGTTTATTATCTTTTCTTCCACAAGCAGAGGTCAAGTGTTTTTGCCTTGTTTATTACTGTAACCTCAGTGGCTAGGACACTGTCAAGTATATATGAAGGGCTTATTATATTTCTATTGAATGATTGATTCATAGTAGTAAAGTTTCTTTTGAAGAAGGTTAACCATGTGAAAATACTTTTAAAAATACAGTTATTTAAAATTTATCTGCAAAAAAAAAAAATTAAGAGGCTACTATGGTTTTAATGTTTCCTCCCAAAGTTCATGTGTTAGAAACTTAATCCCCAATGCAATGGTGTTGAGAGGTCGGATCTTTAAGAGGTGGTTAAGGGCTCTGCCTTCATGAATGGATGAATATCATTATCTCAAGAGTATGTTAGTTATCACAGAGTGGGCTTGTTATAAAAGTGAGTTTGGCCCTTCCTTACTCTCTTGCTCTTTCACATTTTCTTGCCCTTCCACTTTCTTCCTTGGGATGACACAGCAGGAGACCCTCACCAGATGCGGGCCCCTCAACCTTGGACTTCAGAGCATCTAGACTTGTAAGAAATAATTTCTTTTCTTTATAAACTTCCTAGTCTATGGTATTCAGTTATAGCAACACAAAATGGGCTAAGAGGAAAAACACCAAAATGTCCACAATATGACCAGTGATTGGTCGTTTCCAAAATTTCATTAATGGATATATTAAATAAAAAGAAGGAGGAGGACAAAAAAGCAGAAAAGAGTTTAAGTAGTAGTAAGTTGTTTGATATCTTGTCACAAAAGAAAAAAGTAGCTGAGAGACTTAAACAGTGACACAGATCGTCTGCTAATTTCAGGACAACTAAAAATCTTCTTGGAGACTAATCTCTAGGAGGCAGTAGGGTAATGCTATCCAACAATATCAAAAGATATTATTACCTCTGGTGATTATTGGTTGTCTGCCATTATCATCTGTCTAAAAGACACCTCTGTTGCTCTCTTGTATTCTTCTTAAATTTTCACTCATACTAGCTATGACTACCAGCATGTTTTCATTTTCTTTTTTTTTTTTTCATTTCTTAGTTTTTATGATTACACTGCAGTTATGTAAGACATTAGCATTAGAGGAAGCTGGGTACAGAGTACACAGGAAATTCTCTGTCTTACCTTTGCAACTGTGCTCTAAATCTAAAGATTATTTTAAAGTAAACTTTTGTTGTTGTTGTTGTACTTTAGGTTCTGGGGTACATGTGCAGATCATGAAGGATTGTTGCATAGGTACATAGATGCAAGGTGGTTTGCTGTATCCATGCCCCCATCACCTATCACCCATACCTGGCATTTCTCCCCACTTTATCCCTCTCCACCCTCTCCCCACTGTCCCTCCCCTACACCCCCATAGATCCCAGTGTGCAATGCCCCCATATGTCCACGTGTTCTCATTGTTCAACTCCCAACTATTAGTGAGAACGTGCAGTGTTTGATTTTCTGTTCTTGGGTCAGTTTGCTGAGAATGATGGTCTCCAGATTCATCCATGTCTCTACAAAGAACACGAACTCGTTGTTTTTTATGGCTGCGTAGTATTCCATAGTGTATATGTGCCACATTTTCTTTGTCTAGTCTATCACTGATGGGCATTTGGGTTGATTCCAGGTCTTTGCTATTGTAAACAGTGCTACAATGAACATACGTGTGCATGTGTCTTTATAATAGAATGATTTATAATCCTTTGGGTATATACCCAGTAACGGGATTGCTGGGTCAAATAGAATTTCTCTCTCTAGATCCATGAGGAATCGCCACACTGTCTTTCACAATGGTTGAACTAATTCACACTCCCACCAACAGTGTAACAGTGTTCCTATTTCTCCACATCCTCTCCAGCATCTGTTGTCTCCAGATTTTTTAATGATCACCATTCTAACTGGCATGAGACGATATCTCAATGTGCTTTTGATTTGCATTTCTCTAATGACCAGTGATGATGAGCAGTTTTTCATATGTTTGTTGGCTTCTTATATGTCTTCTTTTGAAAAAGTGTCTGTTCCTATCCCTCGCCCATATTTGGATGGGTTTGTTTGTTTTTGTATCGTAAATCTGTTTTAGTTCTTTGTAGATTCTGGATATTAGCCCTTCGTCAGATGGATAGATTGCAAAAATTTTTCCCATTCTGTTGGTTGCCGGTTCACTCTAATGATTGTTTCTTTTGCTGTACAGAAGCTCTGAAGTCTAATTAGATCCCATTCGTCTATTTTGGCTTTTATTACCATTGCTTTTGGTGTTCTAGTCATGAACTCCTTGCCTGTGCCTATGTCCTAAATGGTTTTGCCTAGGTTTTCTTCTAGGGATTTTATGGTGTTAGGTCTTACATTTAAAGCCTTAATCCATCTGGAGTTAATTTTAGTGTAAGGTGTCAGGAAGGGGTCCAGTTTCTGCTTTCTGCACATTGCTAGCCAATTTTCCCTTACTAGCCAATTTTCCCTACACCATTTATTAAACAGGCCCCATTGCTTGTTTTTGTCAGATTTGTCAAAGATCAGATGATTGTAGATGTGTGGTGTTGCTTCCAAGGCCTCTGTTCTGTTCCATTGGTCAGTGTCTCTGTTTTGGTACTAGTACCATGCTGTTTTGATTACTGTAGCCTTGTAGTATAGTTTGAAGTCTGGCAGCATGATGTCTCCAGCTTTGTTCTTTTTGCTTAGGATGGTCTTGGCTATGTGGGCTCTCTTTTGGTTCCATATGAAGTTTAAGGTGGTTTTTTTTCAGTTCTGTGAAGAACGTCATTGGTAGTTTGATGGGGATAGTGTTGAATTTATAAATTACTTTGGGCAGTATGGCCATTTTCACAACATTGATTCTTCCTAACCATGAGCATGAAATGTTTTTCCATCTGTTTGTGTCTTCTTTTATTTCCTTGAGCAGTGGTTTGTTGTTCTCCTTGAAGAGGTCCTTTACATCCTTTGTGAGTTGTATTCCTAGGTATTTTATTGTCTTTGTAGCAATTGTGAATGGCAGTTTGCTCTTGACTTGACTCTGTCTGCTTTTGGTTTACAGGAATGCTTGTGATTTCTGCACACTGATTTTGTATCCTGAGACTTTGCTGAAGTTGCTTATCAACTTAAGGAGATTTTGGCCTGAGCTGATGGGGTCTTCTAAATATACAATCATGTC